>VXBQ01015066.1:36455-50373 GCA_013400175.1 Phainopepla nitens | reverse complement strand
GACACTGAACAACCAATTGTACAACCTTGGGCTTAATAAAGGAGTGGGATCGTCTCCTGAATTTCAAAGGTGAAGCTGAGGTCTACAGTAGTACACTTACTACACTTACAATAGTACACTTACTAACATCTAAGGTGTTGAATAGAAGTGTTTTTCAAATTGCCTGAAGTATTTTGAAAAATACAATTTGCTGAACTGATAAATCAGGGTGTAACTTGGCTCAAGTAAAAGTACTGCATTAGCACAGAAAGAACTTTTGCTATTTTACTTACTGAAGTTTAAAAACAGCTGAGCAGAGCAACTTTTTAAAAAGTTTTCATTCTCTTGTGTTATTTTTTATTAAAAAAATTCATATATTTAGAGTGTTTTTTGTTTTTCTATACCAAGTTGTAAAATTATACTTTGCAGAGTATGTGGCATAATGTAGGAAAAGATTGGCTTCTTGCTGAGTAAATTTTTCATTCTTTAGGTGTTGCAGTTAGTTTCTCCTGGACTGTTGATGTTTGTTTATTTGGAGTTTCACTTAAAACCAAGGGTATTTTCCTATTTTATTAAGCAGCCTTTGTCCATGGAAGGACTTCTGCAGCTATTAGCTTTATACATGTGATTACTACAGTTATGATATGCAGCAATGTTCATGCTTAATGTAGAGACTTTATTCTCTTTAGGAAAAGGATTCCAGGAATCCATAGAGAGTTTAAATTTACAAATTGGTGTTATTTGGAACTTAAGTACCAGAGTAATTTCCAAAGCCAGCAGTAAAATGGTAAAAGACCCTGCTGGTATATATACAAAGTCACCATCCATGACATGAAGGCAAAGGGAGCTCAAGCTGAATAAGCATGAAGCGTGCATCCCAACACACAGTTATGTATTGGCACAAGTGAGAAGTTTATGTTCAATATGCATATATGTATTCATATATTTTCAGTACATATTATATTGACTTTGGTAGGACTTGTCAGAGGCTGACAACAGCTGTAAACAGCGCCTATTGTCATTTTTAACCAGAATCACATTTTTTCCAAACCATAGAATATCTCTGAAGAAAGTTATCTAATTCTGGGGAGCCTTGAGTTAGAAGTAAGATTAAAAAGTAACTACAATTAGACTAGATCATAAAAGAAAATATCCTACCATAAAAGGGAGTATTATCTGGCGTGCATTTTAAACTAAAGTGAGGGTGTGAAATGTGTGAATATTTAATCATTCTGAAAGTGCTTAAAAATCTGATGTTTTCAGAATAGCATCCTGGCCTCTGAATTTAAGTGTGATTTAAGCAGTAAAGGGGATAGATCTGGCAGTTAGCAGGGATAAGGAAGGCTAGGAAGCTGTTATCATCCTTTAAATAAATATTCACGACCAAGGGTATTTGCTATCTGCTTAAACAATATCAGTTTTCACATGAACCTTGTTATTTTTGCAAGTCTCTGCTCTTTAGTTGATGTGCTCAAAGTTTATAAGGGCCAAAGTTTATTGGCCAGTTACCTTGGATGTTAAATGAGGATAAAGTGAGAGTGGACTGGTTTTAGTACTGTATTTCAGAAAAGAACCACCACAAAAGGCATGGAAGGGTAGATAAATGAACAGATAGTTATAAATTAATTCAAAGGTGTGTTTTCCCATATCACAGAAAATTTGAAAGAGATACTATGCTATATATAAAATTTTGCTCAAGCAAAAACCAGTTTGTCCTAAATTGGCTATGATCTTGGAATATTTACTATCACTGCCCTGAGTATTTCCATTACCAGACATGCTCACGTAAAGACAACAGTAATGCCACCTGCAAACATGTATGATATCAATATTAATATTTTAGAATTGTACAGAATGGCCATCAGTGCTCCATTAAAACAAAAACAAAACCACAAACAAACAAAAAACCCAACAACAACAAAGCCTGAAATGTTGCCCTTACCTTTTAGTGACTGTTGTTGGGCTGTCTTTCAGTCTGACGGCATTATTAGTGCTGGTTGTTCCTAAAATTTGCAATATACTTATTCTTCAGCTTTGTTTCCCTTTCATGCTTGCATTTTGGCTGACTAGATAAACACGAACCACAGATAGAATTGCTCAGGTAGGTTTGAAATTGAGCAGAATGAGTCCATCTGTCCACAAATGAGAACTTTTGAGCCATGGCCTTTGGAGACACGTAATTATTAGTCAACAAGTAGTCCTCTCACTGATGATTGATATGCTGTGATCCTTCTCACTAATCCTTTCTGTGATTCTTCTAATTAATTGATGAGGGAGATTAGCAGGAATGTTTGTGGACCAAGGGAAAACCCAGCCTTAAGGGAATATATTTCTGCTGTTTTCTGTTACTCTTTCTTTTTTAAATCTCTTTCATGTAATTACTACGTAGGAAGAAAATATTGACTCATATCCTGGGTTTGCCAGGTACACCTCACTGCTGTGGTTTTTTACACCTACACCTAAATGCAGTCTTAAGAATGACAAATCCTGAACCTATTGTCTCAGGAAGCAGAGACGTTTTCATATGAGTGTGCTGATGGGTCCAGTCGAGGCACAATCAAACAAGAACAAGGTCAATGACTTTGGAATTACTTGTGAGCCTTTCTTCCTGATCCAAGGTGTTTGACTGCAATCCTGTTGTCATTCAAATAATCTTGGGCCCATAGCTGCCTCTTTGTAAAACTGCTACTCAATATAGTGAACATATCAGCTTTAGATATCACTCATGAAACTTGATATAACATAAAATTAGAATTGTGTGGATTGACCATACTTGATCTTTTCTGCAGCCTTTCACACATAAATATAAAATAAAAGCTTCTAAGTTTTCTGAACTAATTTGAACCAGCAGAATTGCTTTATACTTCATCAACACTTTGCCACATGTGACTACATCTTTTTTTGTGTGATAGGAGAAACCCCAAAGACGAATTTGTCTCCTTAGAGAACCACCATTTCTTGCATGAAAAAGTGGTACACGTTTTTATCAGGGAGAAGCTTCAGCTTGCAAGACACATAATTTATCACGGTACATATACTGAGCCTACTTCCATGGTCTTTGAACACTTTACACATTTGCTACAGTGGTTACAACAGCTCTTTTACATCCTGTGAAGGTTTCATGTAATTTTCTATGCTTGTATCTCCTTTCTTAAGTTTCTCATTTTGCAAGCTATAAATGGAATATTTTTGGGAAAAAATAGCAGAAGATGTAATTTTTAAATGTAATATCTGGGAAATAATAGTTGGGCAGTCATTTTTAAATATTAAGTTTCTCTTAAGAAGTAATTTTTATGCGTTGTAGAATCTCAGTGAAGTAGGCCTATTTTCCCTAAAGCTGAAGAGCATTTTCTGCTTAGGAAAAGCCTTTTCTCCTTTGAAGGACTCTGAAATTTTCTATTTTGCTTCACATGATTCCATGTTAGTTTGCATATTCCAAGTTCAGAGTAATATGAACTAGGTGTCTCCAGCAGCTGGTCTGTATTCCCAGAACCAGTACAAGAGGAACAAATTTTCTTAGAGTAGAATTTATTACTATTTTGGCCTTTGCCCATGAGAAGAGTGCAGTGGCTTCAACAGTATGATATTTGACTTGTTTGTGCCACCAAGAACCCTTCAGATAGAGGTAGATTTAAGCTTCTGTCTAAAAAGAACTGGTTATTGTGTGTGGCCTTGAACCCAGTGTTCCCTGCAGAGAATGTGGGGGTGTATATGTGGTAACCATTACCAGACCAGAGATGAAGAAAGGAAGAGAGGGAGTTTAATGATATGGCTGAGATGAGGTTGTTGAACTTCAGTCTAGGAGGAAGGAGGAGAGAAGCAGGGAAATATGGTACAAGGACGGAACAAGGTTTCATTTCAAACCCCTTCATTTTTAATGTTTTGGGGTTTTTTGCTCAAAGCCTTATCTTTTAAGCTGTCCTGACAGCCCTCTGTACAACTTTTCCCAGTTGAATTCCCAGAATTCCCAGAATTATTCATTTTTCTGAACTGATTTTACAAATTAATATAATTACATATATGATATAATGTAATATACACCATTTAATACAATGGCATATATTAAGTATAGCCATATACAAAAAAATATGAAACTGTCATCTCATGTAAGGGACACAATGAGACTTCTGACTGGAAATATTTCTATGACATTATTACCTATACCTTTATTATTGACACCTTTACAAAGACAGCTATATATGTTACCTTGCAGGCAGAGGTAGAAAGATGGATTTGTTCTTGTTACCACATGGCACAGTCACCTCAAAAGCAAATTTTTTCAAGCCTAGTAATGTATGATGAAATTATGGCATTTTAACTCTTTCAGAGTAGATAGGAAAGCAGTCAAGCAAAAACTGAGATACCAGATATTTTTCTGAAAACAATCAGAGTTCTAAGTTGTATATCCAATAACGGAGAGTTGGCTGAGAAGTTAGACTTCCCATCCTCAATAGATCTGATGTTTCTGACACACCGGTGTCCTCAGAGCCAGAATCAAAACAATGACCAGTGAGTCAGTCACCCACATTATTTGTCCTTTTTGCTATGGGATAATCTGCACGGCTCTGTTTCTGACAATCTTGATGCTTTTTCTTACTAAGGATTCAAACTTTATCTGGAAAGAGGCCTGGCAATCAATTGAGACATACTACAAATAGAAACACATTGAATTTCCTGGGAAAGCTGAGTTGGAATAAGAGTTACTCCATATCAAAGGGTACAAGAGGAACAACAATGCTGCCAAAGGAAGTGACGCAAGGCCAGAAAGACTTGAACTCACTTTGCATACTGAACATTTGTCTTTTCCCTTCAAATTAATGAATCAACACCGATTACCCACACCTTTACATCTCAATGAGTTCCTGGGCAAAGTGTTATCTCCCCTGATTTAGGATTGCGCAATAAGCTGGTTAATGTGCACTGACACGGGTGGTTACCCTCCTATTGTCACTGCCATTAAGTGTTTGCTTTAAGCCCCTGTTACGTTCAAGTGGAAGCCTATCTCTTTTTACAGGTATTAATCATCCCTTAGTCAGAAGTCCCGGTGTGGGTGCAGGTGAGCTGTGCTCAGGAGGCATCCCCCTCAGCAAAGGTGTTGCCTCACAAATGTGTGTCAGCTGTGCCACTGCTAGGCCTGAAAGGAGCAGTTAAAGTAAGGCTTAAAATATAGCTGTGCCTGCATTAAAGACACTTAGGTTTAATGTTGGATTGAAATTAGGAAATGAGATATTCAGTGAGGGATGATGTCTCTCAGCAACCAGGGTGAAAACAGAGTTGTGCTACCTGAGCAACATGCAGTTGGAGTGTGTCTCCTCCTGTGGACGAACTGCTTGTCTTTTGGTTTTGATGTCTTTGTGAACATCTTTTTTTTCCTGCTCTCAAGATAGTGCATTACAAGACTGTCACTTGCAGACTAGTTTTCATTCAAGGATGGTTGTGTGAAGAATATTTGTATGTAGAGGTGGCTCCTTGTAATAAATGCTTCATAAGGTATCTGAACTGCCCTCCAGAAGAGACTCTCTGTCCCCAGTCACTGTGTATTAGTGAGCCAATTGTATTTTAACTTATGCCAAAGCATTAGTATTTTTCATCCAGCTTGCATATTTTACTGGGGTATTTATGCTTTCTTTCATTCTATAAATATTTTTTCCACACTTTGAAAGGAATTTATCTTTATTTATTATTACAGGTATGATAGCACTGATATTACATTTGAATTGTGTTCTCTTTGGCCTCAGAAATAAATAGGCAATTTGAGACAATGCTGTTTCTGCAGCAATATTCCTGTTCCAGCAAAATCATGGTCCTGAACAGTAATTTTTAATACAGTTTGTGAGATCTGGGTGATCTGGACCAGCAGACACAGGATACATCCTCAGCAAAATAAGTGGTCAACTCTGAATGATCCTCAGAGCTTGACATTACCATGGCTTCTCATGATGTAGTGAGAACTGAATCTGACAAGTATGCCTGTAGCTCATGTCCTTTCAAAGTGTGAAGATATTTGGGAGTACCCTTCCAAAAAATACACTGGCTACAGAAAAACTAGACAGTGATGTGAAAAGTGAACTGCAGAAGTCAGGAATCCTGTTTTCCTCTTTTTTCCTCTTCAAGTCTGAGTCTCTAAGGACTGAGCTCTAGCCCTGAAAGACATAAGTGTATTTTTTTATTTTTCTGTCCTTGAATATGTGTAACGAAAACTGTAGGAATGTAGTATTTTTGAGACCTCTGTCCCTTTTAGGTTTCTTGGTGCATTGATTCAAATGTTGTTTTTCAGGGAAGTCAGACATGCTCAGCCCTTTGCCCTGATTCCAGTGTACAATTTCCTTATGATTTTTTCAGTGCTCTGCACTGGAAGAATGCTGCTATGCTTTTAGTCTCCCTTTGCATCCATCCTTCCTGCTTAGAAAATGAGAGGGATGGGAGCTTTTTACATGATGAAGGATCAAGATATCTTCATCCATGTTCATAAATCCTATTTGAGATATTTTAGATGAAAATAAAAGGGAGCGTTTGTAAATTTTTGTCCTGCAACATTCTTAAGAGGCTGCACTAACACTGCACATTGGAGTGAGATTTCACAGTATGATTTCTGGATGAAAAATCTAATTAAAAGCTTTTCATCAGACCACTACCCTCAAGGACCTGTGGGGAGATTGCTCTGTGCCAGTGGGTGAAATGAACTGGGTTGTGAACAGCTTTCTAAAATACAGAGCAGCAACCTTGGCAGCTCAGTCTTTAACATGTTCTTGGTGACTGCCCTGCATCAGAGGGATATTTCTTGGTGATGAAGTGTGTTTTCTAAGCCATAAGAGATCTCCTTTGCTATTTTTGTTTGTTTGTTTCCTTCTTCTCTTTCAATCTTTATTGTGCATGAATTTTTTAGTCACTTTGATTTCTGGGAGAGTTACAGTGTCTGACCTTCTTCAGAAAAACACTTTAATTATTTGTATATTATTTTGATGACTGCTTAGTCTCCATATATTGTCAGTTAATATGTAACAAAAAAAAAATAACAAATTGTGTCTGTAGGTATTTTGTAGAGTGCTCTCTAGATGGTCAAAAGTAGTGAGAAATCTTATAAATCTTACAATCATACAGTAAAGCATAAAATCTTACAAACATGGGATCTCATGATTTCATTTACTGTGCTCCCTTCTTTGTGGTCATTTATCAGTGCTAGAAAAATGCCACACAGAAATTATATAAGTTACAGTCTTTGAAGCACATAATAATTTCAGGACAGGAATAAATTAACGGGATATGTAAAGGTATGCAAACTCATTATCTTAGATTAAAGAAATTGTTGTAACAAATGATTTCCAGTTACTTTCATGATTCCTCCTCCATGTCTTCAATCTCTTTTCCAATAAGTATTTTTACTGCAAGTGGCATGAAAGCAGGAAAAAAAAAATGGTAGCAGAACATTAGTGTCACAAAGAGAAAGCAGACAAATTTTTCAATGGATGCCATGTTTTCTCTATCAAGAGTGGCAGGGAGTCTCTGACAAATGAAAACTCAATAGTCTCTCTTCTGAGAGACCCAAAGCAGATACTGCCCTGGCAAAATGAAATCAAGAACTCTCACTTCTGTAAAACTGCAGACCTGTTTCTGTTTAAAAAGAGTTCAACCATCACAGGATATATGGGTTTTCTGTAGGTGATGTTGTTCCTGAGCTTGTTTATGGGAGGGACAGAATTTGAGGAGTTGCCACCAGATACAATGACAGCACAAATCTGCTCTTGATTTGTTGACTTGATTCACTGCACAACTTTTGTACAAAGGGTTTGCAATACTCAGGATGTCTTCCATGTATTATGGGATCAAGCCTGAAGCAGAGTTTTCAAAATTGTGTTCAGGGAGGGCCAAATAGGGAATGGGACATCATGCTCGGGAGTAGGCAGCAAAATGCGTCTGCTCTGTGACTTGAGATGGTGAAGATTTAGAAAGTACTTTTCCAAGCTCTTGTTAAAGTTCTGCAGGATATGCTTGAGATTCCCTGCTCTCTGGCACCCTGAAGAAAGCCCATATATTGCAACAGTTTTAACTCAAGGGCATCTGTGTCAAAGTCCTTAAGCTAACAAAATACTCTTATGAATAGAGACCACGTGATTAAACAGCATATGTAATATAACTGTCTCTTTTGGGAATTGGGAAAAAATACTCAGGTTTTAACATTGGATGGGTGTTGTCATTTCTGACGGCAGCAGAGCTCTGGAATTTGTATTAATTGTCAAAAGTGAAATGACTGTACTGTTTTAACAGTTGGGATACGGAAATCCTCAATGAGAACGAGTCATAAATGAATGAGTCATAAAAAGAACTAGATTTATGCTCAGTAATTAACTTCTTGTTGTCCTAGTGCATGATCTGTTAGATACTGGCACTAGGCCTTCAGGATAGAGGACATCAAAGTACTTGTTATGCCTACTTCTTTTTAGGTGAAGAGAGCAGAAATTCTGTATATCCTTAATATGCAAAGTTCGGAGATTTTTTTTTTGTATTAGTTACAAAAACTTTTTTTTGTATTCATTACAAAAACTAATACAAAAACAATGAAGACAAGAAATAATTCACTAAATAGTGAAGAGAACAGCAGAAGCTCAATGAAGTATGTGTACGGGATAGTGCATATATACAGTGTAAGCAATGTATTTCATAAATCCTAACCTGTAAGCAAGATCTGAAGTGTGTGATTATACTGAGTCTCCCTCCTTGCAGAAATTTCATTGGTCTCTGTGAAATACCTTTATATGCAAGAAGGTAAAAAGACCTTGCAGGACTGCATTGGTAAATTAATGTTTGCAAGGCAAAGAGAGTAAAGAATTAGACTTCATTATACTTATGGTTTGTCCTGTGTCCTTAGGGCTTGCTTAATTTTAACGCAATACAAATCATTTACTGAAGCTCAAGTCTATGAAAAATACTCCACCAAAGAGATGTACAATGCCAAAGTTTTAGAAAGTGATCACTTTTTCTGATTGGTCATCTTCGTTTGACTTGTACTTTGGCTTTTAACCTATTTATTTAATGGAAATCTTTGGAATTGTTGTAAGTAAAATTTCTCTTCTGATTACATTTTGCAGAACTCTTTTGGGAAAGACAGAGAAAAGGAACGTATGTGAAACAGGCATGTAGGTTTTAAGACAACAATATTAATATAAATTTTCGTATGGGTGAAATACTTTATAACTCCTGTTCATTACTAGCAAATGAAAACAAAATATGTAATAACATTAAAATGGTGAGAACTTTGTCACTGATACAATTTTGCTGTCAAAAAATGACATACGAAAGAAAAAACAGGATAAATTAATATCATATTCAAGTTGTAAAGACTTATTTGTCTTAAGTTTATGCATTATGCTCATGTCATGAGTAATAATAAGTGTGTGTGTGCTAAAACCTTTTTACCCACAGGGTGTGTATTTATAGTCTCCTTATACTTTGTTAAGAAGTTAACATTCTTCGCTTAGTGATTTGTTTTGAAAGCGAAGTCTCACCACCATGCTTTGATTTGTACCCGTGGCCTGTCAAAACAAGCTGGGAAGAGGCGGGTGAGAAAGGCCTGGAAGCATCCTCTGGCCTCGAAGGGTGTCCGTGCAGCATCACGGCTGACATGTGACCCAAAGGGGCAGCAACTATAGAAGCATCCGTTAGCTAATCCTGTGACATCAAATCGACTCTTCTCAGACCCTTCTGGACAAACAGTGAAAATTATTATGCACCAGCTGGGGTTGCAGTAGCAATCTGTGACTTCAGGGCCTCCGAGCCTCTGTCTCTGAAGCAGGTCCTGCTGCCAGCAGCCTTGGCAGGGCCCTCACTGGGGGCTGACCACTTCAAGACTGAGCAGGGTTTTCAGAACAGGGCGTAGATTTACTGCTTGGCTGGAAGAAGGCAGAAAGGAAGTTGAGTTTTGTACCGCCCCACAATGCTTTGGGGTTTAAAAAGATTGCCTTCTGACTTCTTAAAAAAGGGTTGATTTGGTTTCTTTTTTGTTTTTTGAGGGTTTTTTTTCTTGACAAAGTGCCCTTGTATAGGAAGATTGTATAAAGAAATAAATGTCAGAGTAATTTTCTTTGTGGGTGAGAGTTTTCCAGTGTGTGACTGAAATGTGTCCAACAAAGTCCTCTGGCATGTTGCTGCATATTGCTGCTGTGGTGAATTAGGCTGGTACTGCCTCTAGGGTTATGCACACATTTAAGTGCTTTGCTCAGTCAGGGCCTACTTTTAGATAATTTTTTGTTCTTTCAGCTCTTGGTCTAGTGGTATTGATAGAGCCACGTATGAAAAATAGCTTTGCTATGATTATGTTAAATGAGCCATACTATAGGCATGAAATTTTTGAAGTAGGTCTTACCCCTCATGTGTGTTCTCTTTTCCATTTAACACAGAAATAAAATATTGGTTCTTAGGATGACTAGAGAATTCTCTTCTTCACAAGTATTCTCTGTATCATTATTTCCCAAAGGAAATATTTTCAAAAATTAAGTTACCATAACTTTCTGTATGTTTTGTTTCAACCCAGAGATTAAAGAGCCTGACTCTTTTTTTTTTTTGGTCAAAATAGTCATTATTTAGGACACTCACTGATTTTCCCATAACTGTCTGATTGTCTCATAAAATAACTATTTTTGTTTTTATTCAGACTTGACCTATAACCATATTCTGCATCTAAAAATGCCGAACAAAACGAATTATTTGTCCTTTGGAGAAAAGTCTGCTTTTGGAAGGGGTCAAGGCCAGTCTGGATGGGGCTTTGAGCACACTGGTCCAGTGGAAGGCGTCTCCGGCCACAGCAAGGGAGTTGGAACTGGATGACCTTGAAGGGCCCTTCCAACCAAACCATGATGTGATCTCTGAATACAGAAGTATGCTGTAGCAGCCTCAGACCTATTTGATTTCTCCTTCTTTTTTATTGCTTCTCTATTATGAGCCTTTCTGCTATGGGGTTTGGAACCCCCCGTTTTGTTAGAAACATTTCTTTCTAATTATTAAAGATAATTATGCTGCTCTTAATTAATTCTCTACTTTATGTTTCTTTCAGCTTGAATGTTTAAGTACCTAGACATCCCATCTAAATTTTTATCCACCGTTCTAGATTATTGACTTCATTGATTTTTATGCATTTGTGGCAGTACTTGCATTGTAAATGCTCTCAGAGACTATTTGCTTTTAAACTGGATTTTGCTTTAAATCACAAAACAGATTTTCACTTGTCCTAGGCACTGTAAAATTTGTGTTTATTAGCTGTCAGTTTTGTATAAAGTCTCAACCAATTACCCTAGTTCAAGGATCACTGATAAACGAAATGATGGTCTATTCTTTTTTATTTTCTGCCTCGAAGAAAAAAAAATAATGTAAGAAAAAAACAATGTAAGAAAAAAACAAATCAAAAGGGATAAATTACTACTGAAATGTGTGTGAAATACATATAAAAAGCAGAAGTTGATGGAAATTGTGAATAGAATTCTTGTGAAGTACAAATACACTTATAAGGTAAAAGCCAGTATAGACTTTTATATTAGTGCTCAAAATTTGGAGCACATGTAAGAAATTATGACCTCACTGAATGCCAAGTCCCTCACCAACACAGGGAACCCTTATATAAGAATTACTTTCTGGAGTGAAAAATTACTAATTATCACAGAGAAAACACAGATTGATGTCTACCCTTCACTTCAAGTATATGATGAATCTCACTGAAACTAGTGCTCTAAAACAAACATTATAACGGAGATATATTAATAACATGTTTAGACATATGTGTTTAAGCATGTTTAAACTTATACATGCTTTAATCTGTGTGTTATGCTGTACTCTTTCCAAAAAGAAATGCAGGCAGTTTACAGATTTACTTGTGACTTTGTTGTGTAGTGCCATATACCCATTAATAACTTGAGGAGCATTAATAACTTGATGACAATAAACTGACTGTTCTCTGTGATTAAAAGGAGGTATCCATTGCTTGAGAACAGCTGGTGTCCATCCCAGGCTATGCTAAGACTTAAGAAATAGAAACTAGCCATTGCAGCACCTAGAGCAAACTTCTTGTGTTATACAGACTATTTTTTCTCACTGGGGATTTGCTAATTTGGTTTGCAGAACATTCATGTACTTTACTAAATTATAGGTAACAACTTTTTTTGGTTTTTTAATACAAGCAACCTGCAAGCAGAATAGGCACTGTCTTGCCATGATGTTATTTCTTCTCGCTGACTTAAATGGTAGGCTGTTATTGTGTAAAATGCAAAAGAAGGGAGCGAGTTAGACCTTGAGGTAACAATATTCTCGTGGACTACGGAATTCAACATTTCCTTTGAAGTTTATCCTGTGTAGAGCAGGCCTGCTTATGTTTCCCCACTTGTTGGAGGAGTATGTGCAAGTGTAAATATTACATAAATGAAATGCCATACCCTGCTCAGGCTTGTATTTTACTCGTAGTTAGTATTTCAGCTCTGGAATTTAATATTTGCTTTTCTCAATTTTTTTTTTCCCCCAAGAAAACACAATAGCTCATAAATCAACGCAAAATTAAAAGAGTGCTTAAATTCAATTGTTTTGAAGTGGTCCCTTCCACTGAACCCTGTCAGAATTTGTTGATGTTGTTGTTGTACAGAGCTAGCTTTTGTGACCACACAGAAAAATTTTCAATACTATTCCGGTGCATATTCTTGCCAAACAAATATACTAGTAGCAATCCTTATCATAACAGGGATTCCAGTTTCCAAATGGTACCTAATCTGCTGAAGGAAAGCTATGGATCTGTGCATCTGACTTCAAATTCCTAGTCCTCTTTAGTCATTTTGTTTCAGTCATAACAGGATTAATATATTTCCTTGAGATAAATGAGAGTATGAAGGAGCTTTAAGAGCTATTAATATGCAATTTCTTTCTTTTTTTCCTGTGCCTGCTCTACATGAAGCTAAGTGGAGTGCCTTTTTTTCTTTTTTTTTCTTTTTTTTTTTTTTTGCAGGGCTGTGTTTAACAGAAGGTGGTTACCTCTAAATGCATTGTTTCCATATGATAATCCAGACTCTTGCACAACTATAACATTTTCTGCTCCTTCAAATGTAACTCTTCAAAGGACTCAGTTTCAGAGGTTGCCCTAACTCCTCCCTATCAACAGTAATTAATTTTAGAACCCTCAGGAATCAACAGAGGGGTGAGTGCCAGTAAAAAAGCAGGGACATGATGGTTGTCCAGTGTTCTTCATTGCAGGGGAAAGCCCCGTGGACGTTTTTGACTTTGTACAGAACAACTCCAAGCCTCCTTTGCTAAGGAACTTGCAGAAGTGGGTTCTTCATTTTACTAAGCAAGATACATCACAGCAGTGACAGTTTATTTATCTCACTATGAATCCCAAATTTCCTGGAGATAGAAGGATAAGAAGGTTTTCTGATAAATGATGGAAAATGACAAGAACTTTGAACGTCGGGAAGAACTAATCAACAAGGGACCCATTTGATGCCCTTTTTCATCAAATGGTCAACTAATAGGGCTTGAATACCTTTGTCAATTAAATTGAAAGCCATTATATGCCTCATTTTACCAGATGAAGAATAGTCAAACTTAAGTGTTCAGTAAAATTCGGCTCTGAATTAGGTTTCCTAAAGTGAGATGGAGTTATCTCACATTGTCATTCCGAAGCATGAGTAGGGAATTTGTCTACTGTTTCTGGTTCTGCTGTTTCTGGTTCACATCCAACTGCCTTAGTATTCATACATTCAGCGGGAGAAGCAGGAGGTGATACCTAACAAGACCTCCCACAGATTCGGGCTAAAAGCAGCTTTTCTAACAGCAAAGGAGACAAAGGGGATCTGATGCCTTTCTCTGTCCTCCTTCTCTTAGAGTGCAACTTCACCCACTCATGCAGCACGGCCATGCTGCAGTCCTCACACACCGTGATATCTTCAGAAGACTGATACGTGTTCAGACA
>VXBQ01015066.1:0-36411 GCA_013400175.1 Phainopepla nitens | reverse complement strand
GTCTTTTGACATAGAGCCAGTTGCAATCTGTCCTTTAATAAGGTCCAGTATTGTTCTGGTCTTTAACCAAGCAGTAAGATGGATGTAAACAGTGACTTTTCTTTTTGATTAAGGTCCTTACTACATCTTCTGTTCGCTCTATTTGTTGGAAAATGAGCAAGTGGTTGTACCCCTTATGGAGAATATAAGGTTATAAAACATCAGGACTTCGTGTAATGACTAGTAACAGTATTTCCCTCTTCCTTTCTTTTAAGGCAGTAGTGGTCAAGCCTGGGGATACACTGTACCAATGAAAACCAGAAAAATTCCTACATTTTATCTGAGTGTGTTTTATATATTGATTTTCTCGAAACTCATTTTTACAAGTTGTCTTTGGACTTCTACCTGAAACCTTGAAGTAGGTAATACACTACCTACAGTCAACAGTAAGGGATACAGACTTCTCGGGGATGACTTAGACTTGCAGATCACAAAATCTGAATTTTCAGTCATTTTGACAGTGTCATTGCTTCCCTGCTCTGCCACTCACACATCTCCTAAATCTTTCTTCTTCTCCATGTCAGACAAACTCTTATTTTCAGATTGCTCCCTGCACCAGTCCTTGATGTTCCCCTCCCTTTCCCCTAGGAGAAAATCTGCCTTGTCTCTGACTCACTGCCATGTTTAGCCCCCTCATGTTGTTGAGTGTTTGTCCCACAGAGCCAAGATTGTTTCCTCACCCCACCCTTTGTTTTGTGACTGTACTCAATCTATTCCTCGTACTCCACCTCTCTCTCAGAGACTTTTCTATACGTCTTTGAAGATTACCCATCATTAAAAGTCATAATTAACATAAATGATAAAATATGCACTAGTAGGAGACAAAACTCTAAAGTGCTATTTCATACTGACTGTATCTCAGTTTTCAGGTCTCTCCTGCAAGTCCAAGCAAGCAACTCAGTAAGCTCAAATTATCTAATATTGTATATGTTGATCTTTGCCTCCGTTTGCATTATTTGACAACCATTTTTCAGGTTCGTTTGTAAGAAACTTTTACTACTGCCAAGTTCTCTTGAAAACTCAGTATACTCCACTGAAGTATTTTTGGGTATGTGTCTGTGCATGTGCAAATGTATACATCAAAATATTATATATACTTCTATATGTGTATTTACCCCTTGTCTAAGATAACTGGTGCAGATATTCACGATCAATTGAGCAGCTGACGTTGTTTCAGAGTGATTGCTGGTATATGTCAAACAGTTTATGTGGTTACTAATATTTTAAAATTAGTAGTTACTACGTAATGAGGATATCTGGTGNCTGCAAACTGCAATACAACCTTCATTACAGAAATTCTTTTATTTTTTGTTTCCCTGCAGACAACCTTTCCCAGTTATTATTTGGGTAAAATTTGCAATACTAGGAGCAATCTGTTTTGTTTCTTTCTAAAAGGCACAGTTTGGTACTTGCTGACAGTGAGTCATACGGGACTTTGGAAATTTTTGCACTGTGGGTAGGGTCAGGAAGGACAAAGAAACACCTTTCTGTATGCAAAGTGAGATTTCTAGCTTACTAGGAATCTCTAGGATATTCTATGGACTTAAGGTTTTTGTAGTACCTTGACAATATTGTATGCTATTGTACAGCTTCCGGTACATCACTCAAAGTTCTTGATAGGATGCAAGTCTGAGTTTGCAAGAAAGTCCTCAAGGTGGCATGGCAGAACTGCCCCCCTTGTTTTCTTCCCTTTTATAACTCATTCATTCTGCTGCAAACTCTTTACAGAAACAAGACTTCTGCATAGCATTACTTGTCTTCAAGAAAAGATTCTGTTGAATCAACATCATCCTATTTGTTTTCTGTCTCCTCCTTTCACATTCCTTGCTCAAGTGTTGGCTTACTTAACTTAGCATGAGTTAAGTGGATTCAATTGAAACTCAGCTCCTTGTGTATATCACCTTGCAATCTAAGGAAGACACTTGTTTTAAAAGAATCAGTCTATTAGTTTTGCATTCATGAACAGTCTTACCTGCAGGCACGAAGTGAAGCTTGCTTTCTTCCTGTGGTTAGTCTCTGGTTCATAATATTTATATGCTGTATTTTGGTGCAATCTGATAACAATTGCCAGTGTAAATTAAAGTAGCAATGAGATAGTGAATTCAACATCCGCTGCCTTTGTCCCCAGGGGACCACCCCAGAAGGGAGACTAGCTGGATGCTGTGAGTGTCTCAAAATACATTCACTTTCTCTAGTCCTGCACCTTACACCAAAGCTCAGGAGGGAGTGTTTAAAAATTTCCTTATGCCAAAGGCATCATTTGATGGGTAGCTGAGGTAGGTTTTGAAATGTGGAATACCACTGGAGCTGGTGCAAAGCATGTGGAACAGACCCAAAATTAGCCCATAGACTTTAATTGCAGGATGACTCAGGTAATACTCCCTGCAGATGAGATTTTTCTCCTCCTCCTCTCTCTCTCTACTTAAAAATATATTTTATTCTGTGTTTTTATTTATTTAATGATTCCTAATTGTTTGCATTGAGTCATTTCTGGCTCCACTTTTTCAAATTTAAATTTTTATTTAATTTGTATTTCTGTTTTTCTAGGCAGGTGTCTAAACAGCATGTTAGTTCTGAATTAGGGTGGACATGTAACAGTGAAATTAAAAGACTTATGTCTGGCTTCTCTTTTAGAAGATTTCTAACCTTCACCTTGCAATGGCACAGAAGCTGTATTTGAGTCTTTGCCCTTTAACAGGCAAACCTGCCTCACCTGAGAGTACTTTCTAGTGAGAGGATCAGGAGTACACCTTGCAAATGAACTAAGTAGTACTTAATTTCTCCCAAAAATAAACATAGAGATTGTTTTTACAAATAAACATTGAAAGGTAATGATAGTTAATATCACTAGAGATGTTTTCATAGCACTGGAACTCTCCATCAGGTTTGACAACTTGAACACAAAAGATTTTTTAATTTAAAGAAATTCAGTTTAGTTTTATGTACAATATAGACTTTTCTCCAGATTAAACAAAATAATATTAGTTTCAAAGTTTTAAACCAAATGTTCTGGAAACCTGGTTGAAAACTACACAAAGCAACATCATTTTCCTGGCAAATATTTGTTTTCAATGAATTGTCATTTTCTGATGAAACAGAAACATTTTGAAAACTTCCCAGCTTGATGCTTTCTTGATCAACCTGCCTCACAATTACATGTAACCTGTGTGTTTTTGAAACCATCCCTTAATAACCAGGAACTCCAAATTCTCCTTTGTGTAGTCAATAGGCACCAAGATATTGTATCCATATTATGACACCTCTACCCTAGAGATATCTAGTATAATCTCATTCCATTACACCTAGTAAGTCTGACACTTGTTATAAATATGCTAGTTTTCCTATCTGAACTCCAACAGGTTTATGGTTTCTCACAAAGCTGGTTTTCCCTCACACAGCTGGTCTATCTAACAAAATCAAGAAAAATCATAGATTTTCTAATGTCCTGTGAAAGAGTTTTAGTAAAATATAATGTATTTCCCCATGTCTACACATTGCTGTGCATGTAAATTTCTTGTCTCTTAAACACCCTTCTGCAGTACTCAGCCTCCCTTGGTGACACGACACTAAGCTCATTTGAGGATTTACTTATTAGATGTTGCATGCCAGGGATTTTCATGGATATGAGTCACCAGGAAATCTTGCAGTTACTGGGCCTGTGATTTGTCAATAATGAGAAGATGGCCCGGGACAAAAGAAGTCTTGAAGCTCATCCAGCTCTTTAGATTTAGATTTCAAACTGTTAATTCATGATCACTTTCCCATCTTGGAAAGCATCTGCTTTCCAGAGCAAGCATCTGCTTGATCTAAGAAAGACCAAACTTATTTACCTATTTCAAGTAATCACAGCTGAGAAGGTATTGTTTCTTATTTTCATGTAATTTCTGCTTCAAAGAACACTGACAATTGCACTGGAGCAGTTAATATGTTATGTGTTGACAGCCAATAACAGTCCTATCTGTTGGGTATCAGTGGTGGAAAGGGAATGAGTTTGTTAAATGTGTGCCATTGAAAAGCAAATCACACCAAGAACATTTGTGTCTCTTGGCAGTATTTAACTACCAAGATGTACTGGGATGCCCTAAGATGAGAACAGTCTCATTTTGCAATTGTTACCAGATGACAAATTGTCTACACCTGGTGAGTTAACACAATCCTGCTTCTCCAAAACTACTGACCTATGAACTGCACTATACCCATTGTGTAAGAAGGAGAACTGGAAGTTCACCATCCTCAGTGCCCTGCCAACTCAGCCTGGTCATCTGGAACATTGGGGTCTCCAGCCACTAGGGACCACCACAGTGACCCTGAGGACAGAAGAATGCATAAAAGGGAGGGAAAATATGTTAATGATTTCAGGGAAATGATTATCATATGTATGTCTGGTCTGGGACAATCGATGAATATGTATGTACAACACATATAAACAGAAATTTCCCTGTACTCAGCATGCATGGATTTGGGAGGAGCTATTTCCCCATGCATCTGGCTGAACTTAGCACGCCTGTTTCTTAATGCTACATTGGCGTTAAGAGTTTTTTATTTTACCAAATTTTTGGTAACACAATTAACAAGTTATTTGAGAGCCTGAAATATGACAGAAAAAGCCTAGGATACAGGATGCAATCTTATAGAAAGCCCCACTATCTACTGAATGTTTTTTGCTAGTGGATGTTGATAGAATGTTTTAAGGGACACCAGAGGCCCATTTCTGGCTTGCTAGGCTTTTCACAAATAGAATTGTATGACTGTCCTGTCTGAAAACAAGGAGTATCCAAAATATTTACTGCAAAGGAGATTCAGCTGCAAGTAAGAAAGACAATTCTTTGCTGTTACGGTACTTTCAGGTGTTTGAGAAATGCCTGGAAATAAGCAAGATTTTCAGATCTTCCACTCCACATAGTGGATTTGAAGTCAGCCTGTGGGCAGCGTGTCTAAGTGCACCTAATGGCCTCCAGACAGCATAAGTCTATCTGTTGCAGACAGACACACCCAATGAAAGCAGGTGTGTTGCCTGCAAACACAGCTAATTTGGCCCTGAGAGTGGCCTTGCACTGCTCTTGAGGAGACAGTCCATAGATATTCACCAAGTCCAAATCAGGATTTGTGCTGCTCCTTCACAGCTGAGGAGCGGCACAGGGCTGATTTTGGTACTTACAGCTCAGAAAGAATGGGTTACCTGCTCTTAGTGACAGAAGGAATCCCTGAGGCTACCAAGCTGTGAAACATCTACCACCACCTTTGGGTACTGGCTTGTCTCTTTACACAAGATGTGGCTCCAGGTATGTGGAAGCATCACCAGAATGATGGATATGTGCCATGGTGTTCTTTGGGTTGAGCAATGAGCCTTTTGGAGTGGAATCTTTCCCAACCATGGGTTTGTGTCCACATATATCACTATATATCTCACACGCATTAAGTTTTAAACAAAGATTATCAGAGAGGCAATTTGCTCTTCAGCTAAGTAAAAAATCTCTGAAAGTCATTTCATACAATAAATATGCTACTGAAAATTCCAGCATGTGCAAAATATCCTCCTTATCTTCTTCCTTGAATGGCTGCTAATCAAATGAGCAGAAAAAAAATTAATATAAAGCATATTTGTACTCGCCTACCTTCCATCATTTAGTCATGGCTAGCCCTTATGAAAAAAGCAAAAAAACCCCAACCAAACAACAACAACAAAAAAATGGACCCAGGTAACACAATTGCAAAGATTGGAAAATTTTAAGGAAAATTAAAAGAGGACAAATGGAACAGATGATGGGTTTTCTCTGACTCTGGAATGACAGCATTTTTGCCATCTCATCAATAAAAACTTTTTAAAGGAGGAAAGGAAATCATCATGGTATGAAGGATTGAACTCAATGAGAGAGAAAATTCATAATGGTGAAATAATGATCTACATGCAGACTTCTTGCCACTAATGATATTTTACATCTCTATAAGCAAATAGATATGATGTTGCGTAAATTAGGAGACAGTTAGTACATGTTGGTAAGTTAGCTCTAAAAGAAGCAGCAGAAAAAAGTTTAATCTCTTCTATAGAATTATGTGGAAGGCCCAGTTGATCCTTCCATGGAATCCTCAGTTGATTACCACATTGAGGACATTTGTAGAATGGAATCATAGCCCATGGAATATATTAAAAAACGGAGGGGGGAGAAGATGTGCAAGGATTTATTGATAAAGCATAAAAAAATTCCAGCCCTTCTGCTCAGGGCATCCATAAGGTGCCCATCACTGTGCACTGGCTTCAGCATCAGTTCCTGGAACACCTCTGAGCACCAGTGTACAGCAGTGAAGTTTGTTCAAAACAGAGACGAGCCCAGCACCTTTCAAAATCCACCTACACACAATCCTTTTGATGAGGAGTAAAAACACAGTCTAGCTGCAATTGAAACTGGGTGTGGTTAGAGCAAACCCCACTACTGAAGAAGGACAGTTAGCAGAGCACCATGTAGGGATGCATGAGGGGTACCTGGGGAACGGATGGGCTGCTCAGAGTAGGCTGTAGAGACCATGGGAGGCTTTCTCAAGTTATGTGCTGCTGTGGGACTGAAACACAGAGAGATATCCCCTGATAACCAGTACATCTGCCCTGTATGTTTGAATGGAAAGGTCTGTGTTTGGCAGCCCTGCTCTGATGGACTGCCTTACTTTCAGTTTTGGCTACCAGGAAATAGTTGTTCCCCACTCACATCCCTTAGGGAACTCCTCCTCTGACTGATGGCTCTACCTGGGGCCTCTGTGGGTGAAGGTGAATATATTATATAATAAATTATATGATTTGTGTGCGTGGGTCTCTGCATGTTCAGACTGAAGTTCTGCCGTTTGAGATGGTGAATGGAAAGATTTATTTCATATCTTTCATATTTCATAACGGGTGACTCTTCTGGACTTATAATCAAGCTAATAGCCTACGGATGAGAATGTCAGAGACATCAATAGAACTTGAGCTTAGCTGTAGGTTGAAATACGGGNTGAGCTGAGAGGGACCTACTAGGATCATCAAACCCAACTTTCAAGCAAAGGGCCTAACAGGGATTGAACCCAGAACCTTGGTATTACTGACACCCTGCTCTGACCAACTGAGCCTGTTGCAGCTGCTCTTTAACACGGTCCAGTCTCCAGCTATGCTACACAAGGGAAAAGTGCCCCAAAAACCGATTTTAGCTTGTTTTCATCAAGTCTGCTTTCTTGCATTAAAAGTCCACTTTTTTTTTTTTTGAGTTATAAAACACTTGCACTGTCTTTTGGCCTGTCCTATTGAAATTATTTTTCCCTCTGCAAAGTTCTGTGGCATCCTCTTCTTCTTCTATGTTGTTGTGGAGAAGGTTCATGACCTCCTCTTGAAAGTCTGATTTTCCTCATGTGTCATTTTACTCTCTGCACAGTACGCTTTATATTCTTCCTTCTTAGAGTCATCTAAGTTTTTTTGGAAACTGCGACAGTTTGTGCTATGTTTCCCTGTGATTGGTGTCTGTTCTAATAATACATTTCTGTGATAAGGCATGTAGCTGCTCAGCATTTTGGCACTGCATTTCCCTCAAAATCTATTACTGGAAAAACAAACCCCGTTCACATTCTGAGCAGGTCAGAATAGATTTAAATTTTCTTTTTGTACTAGCGTTAAAGCACTGTTTACAATTCAGTACCTTGTGATATTTCTTTGTGGTTTTGTAATGCTTCGTAGAGGGACTTCCTGACTGAAAGAAAAATAATAATATTGTAATTACAACTATCAGTAGTTTTTGGTATCTTAAGACATTATTAGATGTTACAAAGTCACAGAATTGCCATTTCACAATTGAGAATCTGATATTTGTAAAGGACACAAACACCCTCCCACTATGAGAGTAACATTTGAATATACACAGGCTGAAGCTGGCCAATAAAACAGCTCAGTTCTATATGCTTTTGATTTTAGAGGGAAATACATCCTTGGGATGGTGCAGCTCTGATGCTTCTATGTACTTTGAATGAATTAAATAACTTGGAATAAAAAGACTATTTCCTTCTGTGATTATTTTTAACTTCTGCCTGTAATATGTATAAGAAAGATGTTAAAATAGCCAAAGATCTCTGAGTAATTTTCATATTTCAAGTTAGTTAAAGCAATTTTAGATACACTACAGAAGATAAAGCTATAATACATAAATACATGTTATTGTGTACAAAATGGGGCAAGTACATGTCTGTTTCCTACCTCTTTTGCATAGAAGTGTCAGAGTCATCATCAACCAGACTTTATTTACAGAGCACTTGGAGAGCAAGACAACTGGATTTGCCTGGACTTACATTTTTGTTGCACTTGTGAAAATTGGAAGTGCCTCAGCTTTGATTTGTGTTTTGCATTACTTGTCAGTTTGTGAAGAAACATCTGTGTTATCTGTGTATTGCAGAAAGCCTGTACTTCAGCTGCTCGTTGTGTCTATGGTAAAAAAGCACATAAACATTTTCAATTGGAGCACTTTCATTTTAAAAAATATAACACTACCATTTCAGTAATACTGCATATTTTCCCTTTACTTATGGAGATCAAAAAGTACTGTCCGGTGCTAAAATTTTAACTCTTTCCTTTGTGTTCGATAGTCTCCAGTTTTTGCCAAGGAATTATTAAATAATTTACAGAAGTTATCTACCAAAAGCTCCCGAGCTTTGTTATCTCATATGGCTTCTATTTTATTCCTACCTCCTATTCCACAAAAAGATTCCAGATGAATTTATTTTCCAGCACTTAATTACCACCAGAGATCAGATGTTTGGCTGATTCATAGAGAAACTTAGAGCCTTCCTCACAGCTGTGGTTTTTCAAGTAGGAACTAGCTTCCTGATTTCACCTTCTTCTCTCTTGTGATCTGATTCTCTTTATGAGTAAGGGCTTCACCGCTGTTCATTCTTATATGACTGCAAGATTTTTCACTGTAGGTAAGGCTGGGGTTTACTTTTTTATGTATATACATTTATATATTTATGTGTGCATATATATATTTTTATATACACACAGAGAAATTTTTATAGGGATATATTATTGACTTGAGTTCTCTATAGATTTTTTTTTTAATTAGTTTGCTTTTCCTTTTAAGGTGGTGTGGTAAAAAATTATAACTATGCTTATAAGTAACTGTGGCAATATATTTTCAGAGAATTTCAGAGAATTTTAGCCAAGAGCACTGTTATTCTTTGCATAGTAACTCTTGAAAGAGCTGACAAGATCAAATTTTATAACAAGCATGTAAAAAACTGCAGTTTTTCAACTGTTTCCACTTTTTTCCAGTTTTTAATATTATTTTCAAATGTTCAAAGCTTACATTTTGTTATTGTTAGAAAAGTAAGTAAGCCACATGTTCTCTCCAAAGGAAATCGGAGGTGAAATGGCTTTTGAAAAGATTGGTGCTTGCATTGAAGGGTTGTAAATTGTGTCCTCTGATCAGACACCCTGATTATTTATTCTTCAATAATGAGCTTTCAAAGTGATAATCCGGAAAGGGTAATTCGATAATTCAAAAAATATAGTGCTTCTACTAAACTTGTATACACAGATATGCAGAAAAGCAATATATAAACTGGAGAATACAGTGAAATTCACAGCATATATTTATTCCATCCCACAGGACAAAAAGGGATTGCATCCCTAAACCTCAGAGGGTAATCTGTAAACCTTGCTGCTCTAATCGCTATCTTTATACCTTACTTGTTTTTACCTTATTGTTGTTGCTCAGAGGCTTCTCTCCTACCTATCAGACATTCGAGATTATTCCTAACAGGCTTATACAGGATTCCTGACTGTACTGAGTACTGAGTACTGTGTGATATTTATTTTTAATATCACTTTGCAGGAGGTTTGTTGGTTGGGAGTTTGATTCTTGGTGTTGGTTTGGTTTTTTTTCAACTACAACAGACTTTTCAGACTCCAGCAGAACCATGAGTTAATTACAGTTATTATTGTTGATAAGTGAAATAGAGCATAGTTGGAATGTCTCAGTCTTCCGTAGGCGGCACAAATGGCTTTTAGTCTGGTGATTTTCATATCCAGAAACTCTCACTTTAAATAAGGGGTGGAGTGCTTTATGACAGCTTTGCATTTGTTGTAACAAGAAAAAGACACAGAACTCTCTCTTCAACACACAGGATCAGCCATTTAAACACTAATGCTTTTATTCCTTCATTCAAAGCATTTTTTCTTTGTATTTTTCAAGTACAAAATAAAGTAAATGAAGAACAATTGCGTTTCCAGTTCCCAAGGAGTCTCAGAGCTTCTTCCTTGAAGAGATAGCTAAAACTAGACAAAAAAAGTTTTGCAGTCATATTCTGGATATAAAAATGTCTGGTATTCTCAGAAGCTTATGTTTTTCACTTTATTCAAACCAGCAACTGCGAATCTCTGTGAGCTTTCTGTTGGCTGTAAAGTTTGGTTCTGCTCTGAATTTGGTGAATGATTAGCTGACACATCTCTGAATTACATGGATATCCCTGACTCCTGCAGTCTTCCTCTTGTGTTCAACAGTGCTTCCCTGGAACAAATTCAGCATCTCTCCCCCTTTTCTGTCCCTTTACCTCTGTTCCCTCCCACCCAGCCTTTTACAGATCTTCTGGGTCACACTTTCCCTTCCTGCAGGCTTAATCTCTTCACATTGTCATTAGCTGACTTCCTTGCTCCTTTCAAAATTAGGGCCAGAATGATCTTCCCTCCGCTGTCTAAGGAGATTTGCTTTGAGAATGCTGAAGTTTTAGCCAGGAGAATTGTGAGAATGGTGCTCTTTATGAGCCTCATCTGAAACAATGTTTTTCAAGGGTTTCAGAATTTCAGAATAAATGCTCAGAAAGGAATCAGAAAGGTGGATGTCAGGCAGACATCTTATGGTTTCAGTAATATTTTGCCCTTCCTACTTTTTATATAAACAATTTTCCTCCAGTAGGGTGTTTTTCATAACCAGATAAATTAAATCTTTATGACATAATGGGAGGTTTTATTTTATCCTTGTTGTTTATTATGCAGCTCAGATGAGCTTCCCTCGGTAATATTTCTGATACCTTTTCTCCTCTGTCACTGCTGAAAAAAATACTTGTCTACTGATAGGCATCAGTCAAAAAAATTACTTTCTCCAACCTAAAATGGTAACAATTGGACATCTGTGAATTTGTACACCTAGATGTGAAATCCAAATGTTACATTAACGTATTAATAATGTTTATAGTTTTATTACCCTGTAATTATATCATACCTCCTGATTGTTTTTCTTTTCATCCCTGTCTATAAAAGGTAGCTGTCTGAACCTGTTGTGAATGTCTGCACTTCTAGTGTTAGTCCTAGTGATGTTTTGCCAGGTTCAGTGGAAGAAAAGGCAGATAGAAGGATGGAATTGTTATACTGGAGGATCTATCAGATGGTGAACTAGAGACAGCTGGAGACTTGATCTGGCCCTGTAGCTATGTTTGGCATCCTTTCTGCCAAAAGGCTGTGTGGAAGGTCATTAAATGCAGTCTGGAACAGTGGTGGCTGGGAAGTTACCGCAAGGCTAAGCTGTGTGGTGTCAGGGAATTAACTGATTGCATTAACATGGGGAGAAGGGAATTGTCAGGGTCTTCTCAAACGCAGAGTCCTCTGAGCCCACTGTTGACTGACTTAATGCTGCTATTCTCTTTTTGTTAGATTCCAGGAAAAAAACCCTTTGTATATATATCTATATTTTTTCATCTTCCTAATCAAAATAATTCTGCAGAAGTCAGCATATTGGCTAATCACGGAAGCCTAAGATGAAACATTATCATTGTTAGATCGTAGCAAGGGAATCCTTCTGATAACTTGGTGACATCTGAGGCTGGGTTTGGCTTTGTTCACATCTGTGGTGCAATTGCTATTTCACTATAAAACTCTGCTTTCATGACATGGAAGGTATTTTGTACTAATTATTCCTTATTTTTTAATTTAAAATACCAACATGCATTTTACCTATATTTTCTGACTGAAATTAAATATTGATAAATATAAAAATATATGTTATTCATAATTACATTTAATGAGAATCTGAGTTCTTCCTGTTGATTTTGGAGAGCAGTTTCTGCAATCAGTGTCATGAAGAGCTTCATGGAAAACAATCCCATTATCCACATTATTTCACAGAGTAGGGAAGAATTTTGTTGGTACATCTATCTGCTTCAGCTGCCTGTGGGATGGAAAATGGGAGGGGTTTGGCACCCAAACAAATCTATGGTAATTTTTAGGAGTACAAAGCAGTGTTTTCTGCTGAAAATAAATGCAGGATAGTTGGGCCAATGAAATAACAGAGATGTTCCAAGCTGCAAATCTTTTAATGACTATTGACAAGCAACACTTTGCTTTTGTGTTCCACCTGGTCTCTAAAATGTTTCTGGGTAAGTTTTATAACTTGTGCTGTATAATTTAAAGAAGATTTGCAAAGCATTGTCCCAACAGTGCCTGTCTCCAAAACTGTGACCCTAATGTAATACCAACAGACACACTTGCCTTCAGTGAGGACAACTGCCCCCAAGTGGGTAATTTAACAGAGCTAGAAGGTAAATAAATCTCTGAGTTGAAGTTGTATGACAACCCCAAAGTTGGAGGATACTGGGCTTTCCAGATATGATATTAGAAATTCAGTAGTGGGAACTAGAGAAAAATGTGTAAACAGATAAAATTTCTCCACTTCAACTTTAGTTCACATAAGGGTGTTTTCAACACCTTAGTTATTGGTTAAGTTTTTCAACTAGTGCTCCTGAAACCACCTCATCATCAGGTGATTTCCATTTTAAGGGAGCCTATGGCTGAATTTAGTGGAAGATTCTGATTTATTGGAGAACTGGAGAGAGTTTTAGCTAACAACTGGTGATCTGATATATTTCCATAAGCTGGAATTGGTGTTGCTTAACTGAAGGAGCTCGAGCTCAAGCTGTCTGTCAGTTTTGGCTTATATCGTAGATGAGAGAGGTCATCTGGACTTTGCTGGTGACAGAACTGTCACCTCCAATTCTTACAGCCAATTAGTGCTTTTTTCCTGATGCCTTTCAGGAATTGCCCTGAGGCATTGAAGTTTAGGAATGGCAGAAATCAAATGTTGAGGATTGGGCAAAACTTCTGTTGAGTAACTTGACCATGGGTTTAGAGGGGTGGTTAGGAAGGATTGATAAGCTGGTGCATAAACTGCACCATAGGAGGAAGGCCATATTTTTTCCTTTTCTTTTACCCCATGCTCCCCAGACAGTCCATTAGAGTTTCTAGCTAGGACAAAATGCAAAGAAATATCAATATGTGTGTAGCTATTTGTTGTCTACAGAAGACTCAGCTCTGACCTTCACACAAACCTTCACAGATCTTAAAGGTGAAATTTCCACTGCTACCTGTGGGAATTTTACCACAGGAAAGAGAACAGGTCTGGGCACAACACGTGAGATTGGTCTGTGTTGGTTCTGTTGACACTGAAGTTCCTAAAGAGAGATAACCATTATGATGGCCAACTGATACTTAACAGAGTCCTGTCTGGGCTTGCCCAGATGAGTGATTCACTAGAAATGCCTTTTACTTTGAGTCAACTGTATGGCTTTTGGCACCGAAATTTTTAGCAGAGAGATACATTTCCTGATTTTGAGATCTTTTGAACATGCAAGTAATGCATCAGTTTTTGGAGTCACAAACATACTCTAGGCTTGCTGCAATAGGGCAAACTTTGCACTCTCATCTTAGAGGTGTTCTGCTTCATCCTTCGGCCCTGTGTGTAATGAGCTTGAAACCAAACATGATAACTTTAAATGATGCAGCTCAGGGCTGATGTTCAGGAAGCTGCTGCTGCCTAGGCACCTCTAATCTTCCTCTGACATTGCTTCAGTCATTATTGTGGAATTTCCTCTCTTTCCTCTCTTATGGATGTAATTTTTGGCCTCAGATCCATCCACACATTTTGCATAGGAGTTATTGTGTTTGCTCCCATTGGACTACACCTGTACTCTTAGAGAAAGGCATGTGGTAAGGGCTCTGAGTCCCCAAAATCCTCTTACAAGGATGGCTACATTACCTTACCAATCAGAACAATTTGAGAGCTGCCAAACAGTGTGGCTGATGTACCACTATTAAGATTTTCAAAGCACTGGATTTAGAGAGATTTCTTCCTAGAAAATTAAACAGATAAAAGAGAATAAACAGATTAAAGAGAATAATGTGGGCAGATTTCCCTACACTACTGGGATATTATATTTAGTTGATCCTTTGATCCACCTTCCAATTGACGTGTTAAATACAATTTATGCTGAGCACTAATATGAGAGATCTCTTATTTATTCCTTTGTTGTTTCAAAGTTTGGAATGATTGTTCAATTACTACCTTGGTTTGCAGGACCATAGTCATAAAATAGCTATTGTGAGACTTAACATATTAAGGACAAGAAATGGATGTGTTCATTAAATATGAAGCATATATGTAAAAGGGGGCACAATTCTGGTCTTTTATTTTTTCCAAAACCCAACTCCCTACTTTCATACACGTTTATGCGTAACAATGAATGGATGAATTAACACAAATTAAATACATATTTATAAGCTAAGTTAACATGATTTTATTGCAATCCAATTTTTAAAAATAATGTCAGCTGCATCTCAGTTCTCCATTTAAAAAATGTTATATAGCACCTGGTAGTACAACCCTATTTGTGGTGTAACAAGAAAGAATCTGCATTTCAACTCTTATATTCCAAATGTGATTCTAGATCCTGAACTTTGAACTTTTTTGCTCATGAGATTTTACTCATGCAAAAGTCTCACTTGAAACTTGTAAATGTTTAGGTAACTAAGGATTGTCCACATGCAATCAGGTTTGCAGGACTGAAATTTTACTGTGTCTCAGGTAAAAAACAAAACAAAATAAAACAAAATATTGTTTGAGACCAATTTGCTCTATAGAGAATGACTGGTTAAAATCACTTCTCCATAAATCAAGAGGTGCCTTCATAGTCATTAACTATTTTTTTAAAAAAGTATTTTGAGAGAGGTTGAATGGGGGGATAACTACTAAATAAAACTCATTAATATTTATTGGCAAATGATTACATACATACACACATATATAGAGCTTAATATTTTTTTGTTTTAATCTTTAGACTGGAATACTCAGAATGGAAAAACTTTAGGAATATTTATTTTTTACTTTCTTTGAATAGAATTTGTTGCACTGGCTTGATAAAACTGAGACCATGAACAAGAAGCATTTCTCCCTGTTAGATGTTATAATACACAACACTCTTTCATGCATTCAGATCTTGAGCCAAAATTAACTGAATCCTGCGTCAAGATTCACATTTTCTTGACTGTATTTTTCTCAGATTTATCAGTGGAGAAAATTTTTAGAAGTCTAGCAAATTATGCAAATGGAGCCAAAGCAGTGCTGCTGAAACTGTAGTGGTCCTTACTGTGTCCCCAGAATCTCCCCAAATGAAAATGTTTAAGATGTAGTGACATAAAATGATGATGCAGTGACATTAAGATGCAGAAACATAAAGTTGAAAGTCTCTATGCTTCTGTAAGAAAGACTACGCTTCTGTAAATTTCTCTCAAAAGCCTCCATGGCAGCTGGTCACACATTGCTTTGGAAAACTTATTTGAGTGATTTCATACGGATTTTTTGCTGCTAATGAAGTCAATCTCTTCTTTCCCAGCATGGAGAGCAACTGATCACTTCCTTAAACACTTCTTTACATGATCTCCCATCTCTGTACTTTTATATCCAAGTTAAACATATCCACTCATCTCGCTTTTCATTCTACAGGGCATGTTTTCCCAGTCTGTTACCATTCATATTTCTGGAGTGCAGTGCAATTAACCTCTCTTTCAAAGTCAGATCCAGGAAAGGATACAGTACTAAGTCTGTAATGAATATTAGAATAATTAGCTTCCAAGTCTGCTATATACTACTCCTCTGAATAACATCCCAAGATGGTTCCTTTATCTCATTCCTTCTAAGGATTCTATGCTGTGCTCCATCTCATTTTATATCCGCCATTTGTTTTCTGAGCAAATGCTTATTATATTAATCCGTCAATTTCAACCAAATTTGACTTAAGTATGCATGAGGATCCATAGTTCTTATTAATTTTGTGAAAATCTGTGTCTGGACAGGTAACAGAGAGCTCAGCTTCCCTCCTAGATACAGACACCTGACAGGCTGGATGGTTGGCATGTATGCCCTGTCCACTTTGTCACTGGAATCCACATCTGGCTTCCTCTTCCTCTGACATGTGAGGCAAAAAAAGGGAGCAGAAAGAGAGGCCTTTGACAAGCATGAGAGTATGTTGCAAATTTGGGGAAGCTGACATTTAGGAAGAAATAGCTGCAGGTGCTGATTTGGAAGAGGCTAAATACAAGCTAGTATTTCATTAGTTCCACCACTGACAGCAATTTAGAAGGGATTTTTGGTTTTGTTAATTTTATTTTGCATTTGAGTTTGGTCATTTGCTTGCTTGTTGTCCAAAGCTTTGACTTGCTGACCAATTTTCAGATTGCCATACACTGTAATCCTTATATGATTTCCTTCTATTATGCTCCTGGATTCCTGGTGTTTTATGCTTTCTTCCCAGGTGCAGTTTGCACTTTGAAGTGTATACTCTCAAAAAAACAAAAAGCTGGGGGGATTACACAGGTAACTGAAATGCAGCATTTAGATGCACTTGAAGGGAAGTTTCAGTTGCTGTACATTATATGACAGAAAAGAAAATGATGCCAAAAGTCATCTTCCGATACCCTCACTTTTTCCCAGAGGCAATCTGGACATCTTTTCAGCAGTCTTGCCCATGCTTTTGTAAATTTTGCACTGAAATATTTAACGCACAGCATTCCTTGCTTTCCCCAAAAGTTATGCTTACTGCATGAAAACCCTTCTGCAATATGAATATGTTAGATCAGTCTGCTGAGACTTCTGTTGCCCTGAGGAGTGGAACCAACTGAGCAGAGAGAGAGAGACTGAAAATAGTCTCACTACTTTACGATGATCCCCTTTAACTCCGAGGTTACCTGTGCACTTGTAAGCACCGGTGAAGAGTTTCACTTTCTTGCCTGCAAGGGACAGGTTGTTTGGATAGAGAATTAAAGCCTGCAAACCTCAATATTTCCAAAAGGGATGGGATAATTCAAGTGTTAACAGCAAAACAGACTATACAGTCAACAACTGCAATAATATCAAAGTTTAGTTGATTAGCCTTGACATAAATTTACTGCTGATTCATGTTACTTATATTCTTCTTCATTTTCCACTCTTACCGATCTGTTGCTGTACTAATAATTTAGACAAACTAGAATACAATAAATGACAAAAAATTGACTAATTACAGCTGTAAATATTAACATGTGTGAGTGCTGTATACAGCTGCAATGTTTGCATTTACAATGCTTACGCGATATGCCAGAGTAAACAAAAGCTGCACAGGCGTTCTATTCATGGCTTAATTTAGTAATGATAACAGAACATTTATTTGAGGTTTGGTGATTTTTATTGTAGAAAATGAAAGCATTTGCCTAAATATTGGCAGGTAAGACATCAGTTGAAGAGCAAAAGAGTAATTTTTTATTTTTATGACTTGAAACAGTCCATTTTATTATATTAGGTGCTCAGTATACTGCAAAAATAGCTGCACTTTCCACATTCTTTTTAATGTCAAAGATAAATTCAAGGCATGTTACATTGTTAAAGGTGAAGCTCCTGCTGTTTTTAAAAGAGCAAGCATTAGTCTGAAAAAATAACTTTGAAACCAGGCATCATTTCACATGCTGTCTACCTTGAGAACAAAACTGGGAGGATGTGAATGGCCAAAGATATCCATCACTGAAAACTAGGTCTTCTACATGTGCAGTGTCACAATAATTTACAGGATTTTCACTTCGCTAGTTAATTATGATTGACAGAAGAACAGCAAAAATATGTGATCATCTAAGACTCATGTAAATCATCAAAAATCAAAACAGATATTAATGTTTTGTAAGCAGAGTGGGTATGTGGACCCTTGCTCCCAGGTCAAATTTCCCCTTAAACAGGGAGTCGCAGGGATGAGAATGTTACTTCTCCTTTATCTAAGCACATGCACACCTGCAAGCACATGTATGTATATATGTGTATAGGTATTTCTTTCTAGATAACAATTTAAATGAAAGCACTAAAACCAGATTTAAGGTAAGAGACTTCTTTATAAGCTGTTATATCAGCATTTTGTGAATGAGGAAAGGAGAGGAAGCCAATATGTTTCTGTGCTTCTCTGTATGTACCAAACACAGAAATATGCACATGAAAGTCTATGTGTTTATATACAAGCATACATAAAATAGAAATAAGGTAAAGGCTTGACTGTGAAGCTAAGAATCTGTAAGCGGATGTATCTTTTCCCTGGAGTGAGACTTCTTGGGCTGCAAAACCACTTTTTGAGTCATTTTTGAGTCATCCCATGTTGTAATATTGGAAAGATTTGATTCACTTGCTGGTTTTCCCCTTGGTTCTGGGGTCTTTACACCCAAATGAAAGAGGTGAGAGGCCCTTTGCAAAGGAAAAGGCAGCATATAAATCTTTAAAGAGATGGATAGAATCTGGAGTGGCGAAGGGAACCGCACCTTGAAAAAAGTGATCTTCGGGGGCAGACTGTGGCTGTGTGGGACCCTCCTCACTGAAGTCTGGTACAGCTGTTGTGCACAGCTGTTCGTGTGAAGTTACTGCTCTGCGTGTCTCAGAGCCACCATGGGCTGTTGGGCTCGGACAAGTGGCATCACGATTAAATTTCTCTTGCAGGTCTTTGGAAGCCTAGCTCTGTTCCCGGACACTTTCCTGGTTCAGGATGGAGCCTGTGTTTTCCACTCAATAATAAGCTGTGGTGTTTTCTCTGAAGTGTCACAGCTGTTCCTCTTCCATTTCTTCCATTTATGCCAATGATTTTACAAACTTTATGTATTTGAAGCAGATTCTTTTTCTTTTCCCAAATTCAGGACACTGGGCTCTGGAAGAAGTTAGTCTCGATAGTATTTTTGTTGGGTTTATAGTTAGTTAGTTAGTTGCTAGTTATTTTTTGAATCCTTTTTGTGTATAGACCATTCAGAATCACACACGGCAATGCAGACTTGTGAATGCTCTTACAGGGTAGGCCAAATCTTAGCAAAAAATAAATGTGTCTTCTTCTTTCCTGACATACTTGGCTTTTTTTTTTTTCATTTGCACTCTGTGTCTTTCTTATTTCTCCATTTTCTAATATCTCAAGTACCACATTTATTATTTTACATGTTCTGTTGTAGTGAAGGAGAGTGTTTCTGTGTAGGTCTGATGAAAAATCCCCGGGTTTTTTTCAGTTTGACAGACTTCCATAATTGTCTGTAAGGCTATGTAATATTGCAATTGAACTTCATACTCCTGATTTAATTTATAACATTTTAGGACATATTCCTTCTCACCTAACAAGTAGGAACATGTTAAACAAGGTAGTAATTTTATTTTTAAAAAAATCAAAAGAGGTGCAATTGCAGTGCATCTGTCTACCATCCCTTTACAATAAAAACAGGTTGCTTGGATGAGTAAGAATGACTCACGAGAGCATACTGATGCTTAAAAAACCTGATACTACATTTAACCTAATTTATAATAGACATTATTAACAGGAATTTCAGAAATAATTCAAGTTGCTATGGGATGCTTTAAAAAAGATAAAGGTAGTCATGGTACGTAACGTCTGGGACTGTGTTATACCGGATTACATAACTTGCTTAAGTCTTTTTCTTCCCTCCTGTTTATAAATTATTGGTGGGATGAGATACAACAGTCTCCACAAAATCTTTGGCCTTTCTTGGGGAGCTTGTTCATGCTTTCTCAGTACTCTCTGTGCGTGAATATACTGTGACCTATCCACATAATCGTGTTTACATTGCCCAATCTAAGATCACCAGCTGCTTTCATTTTTCAGTGAAATTCTGAATTCAGTGGAAGCTTGAGATAGACTTTCTTTAATAAATAATTTTTGTCATGTGTGGTTGTTATCTCACATGGCTTTTGAAAACTTCTTTACAAGTCGATAAGATTCTCTTTCCCAATACTGCATTTTTTATTAGGCATTTAAATAATTTTTATATAAGGAACACGGGTATATTGACTGTATTTTTATCATGATCTATACTGAGACAGAACATAACCAACATGAAGCAAATTTTAAAAAATGAGATGGAAAAAATTGTGAACTACATATTTATATGTCTGCTTGGGGGAAAAAAAAAAGTGTTTTTTTTTAGTTATTCTTAAAACCATAAATCAGGGGGAACATTACAGAAAAGCTGAGTTTTGACATGCAAAGCATGAGACCCAGAAATCACACTTTAATATTAGGCAATGTAAAAAAAATAACTCTTTAATTTTGAAGAAAAACACTTAGAGGATTGTACTTTATCTCTGAGTTTCCAACTAACATCCTGCCAGCCAAATCAACTAAGAGATTTTGCAAAACAATCAATAACATGTCATGAAAGCAGATTATGTAAGTAGGAGGGCATAACTTTTAAACAATGTTTATTAGTAAGCAGTAAGAGAAGCATAGGCAAATATCAATTCTGTTTGAATTCAGAAGGGTTTATTTCTGATGTTGGTCAATACATAATAAGCTCAGGCCCTTTGTAGCACAATGTTTTGATGCTGCACAGATCTGGTTTTGAGGCTGTTTCTACAAACTGTAATCAAAAATTAGAAAAGCAAGCTTCCTTACTGTTAGGGTAAAATGTGCTGTACATACTTGTTCTAGAACAGCAAGTGCATTAGAATTCTGTAACTATCATGCTATTATGAAAATAAATAGATTTCTTATATTGTTAGATTTTTGCACTGGTTTCTGGAAAGAGCAATTTATAGTATTCATTTTCCCAGACATGCATCCAGAAAGGTGATTTTGAACAAGCCAAAGAATTCTGTCTTCTCCCTCATAAGTGAATATGCTTTGCCCTCCCTAGGAAAAGAAAAAATCTCATGTACTCTAAAATTTCATGCATAAGACTTTCTCAGGACAAAGGCAACAATCATTGCAGATTTTCTGCAAACCTCAAAACTTGAAGAAAATAAAACCTCTGCACTTAAACTTAGAGAGTCAATGTTAAGCATGACTCAAAAGAAAATAAAGATGTGGAGAACTGACTTTAAAAAAATTCAGAATCAGCTAAAAAGAGCTTTTTGAGTTTATCAAGCATGGTCCAACCAAACTGTGCATTCTGGATAATTAAAAAACATATAGCTCTGCTGTACGGTGGTGGTGATTGAGAACAAGGGTATTTTTGTTCGTATATTGCTTATTTCATTAAATTGATCAAAGACATAAATACATTTATATTATCTATATTTTATACTTAATGTTTATACATGACTTGTAATAAATCACAATAGCTTTGGAGTTAAGACATCAAACACATGTGAGCTGATTTAGGAATCTTGATTTTGGCAGCAGGGAGATAATTTCTACTGTCACACCTCAGTCCAGTAGCGCATTTAAGCACATCTTTGCTCTGAATCGAGCTGCCTGCAACACTTGTTTGTTTGGGTCTGTAGCTTTTATGGCTCCTTTGTTAAGACAATTTGCAGCTGCTCATCACAAAGCGTTGTGCTCTACTGTGAACAAGAGGCTCTTCCAGGCTTTCTTAACTTCTTGGGTGCGCACTGCCAACAAGAATAAAATTTTCACTGAAGATAATTGGAGAAAAACTTAGTAATCACTGTAGATTTTAAAATACTCAATAGTCACTAGGTACTCATGCAACAACACATCCACTGGTTAAAATCTTATTAAAAGCTATTCAATAGAAATGCAGAAAATTAAATCTAAAAGCATGAATTTATTGTCTAGTTCCCAAGGCACTCACAACAAGTTTTTAAAAACTGCTAGTTAAAACCATAAAATGATGGATTTTTGTATTATCTCCATTTTTCTCTCTCCCTGGTCACAGGCAATTGCTGGTCACACAAGACATCCTGTGAGCTTGTCCCTGGCCATGTATCAGAAGGCCTCAGCTGAAGGCTGGGTGAAGTGGTGGGCATCCTCCAGCATGCTTGGCAGCCCAGCTTGGAGATTGCTGTTTGCAAGAGAAGGGAATGTGCCAGCTTTCGCAGATCCGTACTTGCAGGAGGAGACCTAGACCTGTGAGGCAGCACCCTGACATCCAGCTCCTGGCTGGCACCCAGACGCTGTGAGTAATCCTCCAGTGGGGGAGGCATTCCAGCTGAAGGGAGCCATCTCTCATTCCTCAAGCCCCCAGTAAAAACCCCAAATGAGCAGCTGTTTTCATAGGAGGAATCAGTTGCTCACCCAGTACATGGGGCTCCCAAGATCTGTCCTTTGAAGGATTTTGAAGAGCACTGGTATCACATATGCTTAGGTAGAATGGGAGAACTTTCTCTCCTGCGAAGGAGCCAGGATCTCCTGGCCACTCTCGGCCTTTTGGATCCTCAGCAGATTTCCAGTCCCACCTGGATGCAAAAGGCATGTAGCCATTCCTCCTTGGCACCAGGCTGACAGCAGAGAAGTGTAAGTCCGAGAAGCTAGGAAACCCATGTTTCTGGTGCTCGCCAGCAATGTCACCTTCTGGGAAACCCATGTTTCTGGTGCTCACCAGTGAAGTCACCCTGGTGGTCCATGGGCAAGGATAAGGTCAGGCTCAGCAATGGTCATGGTGTCCCCATATTACACACAGCCAAGCCAATGAGCCTTTGGCCATAGCCAACACCCTTAAGGCACATGGGGCAAACCTCAGGGCTCTGGGCTCCAAAGGTGAGCAAGCAGTTCAGCCGTGCCAGCACTCATCCTTACGCCTGCAAGCAAAACTCTTTTTCCATATATTCTTTATTCCACTGCCAGTCCTCTGAATCACCATGTCCTTTCCTGCTTCCCCCTCACCTGTATGCACATCAAGCTTGCTTATGTTTTTCAAAAGATTAAAAAAGTGCAGTTTTCTGCCTACAGATGTTTGGGACATTTCTGCCTTTGCTGTCTTCACCGGGCAAGGCACACAGTGCAGCAGGAACAAAAATGTGATTTTTTTTCTTGATTTTTATGCTAATAATTTCATACTAAAGAGCAGAAATAATTTCAAAATACTAGGAAAGCAATTAAAAAAACTCCAAACTTGACATGTAATAAATAATTTAACACCTCGCCCTAACGCAACCTGCAGTGTCTTTCAGTCACGTTATGGATGTACACTCATCAGTTTTTGTGGTGCTTTGCATAAATTTCATTAGTATGAACAGAGTAATATTAAAACACACACATAGACACTATTTTCTGGCTTTTCAGCTCATTATGAAATACTTTACCTCTGGGCAGATGACTAATATGCTATTAAATTTCTCTATCCTTGCGTTGTGTCATAGCCAAAAAAAGGGTGCAGTCACTTATAATCTTTATTAAATGAGCTGAATACACCCACTCAGGGAAAATGCTGTTGTATGACTTTAATGTGTCCTGCAGCAGCATTAACATGCTTTTAGGTCATTCAGCTCCATGCTGTGGAGCTACAATAATAAATCCATGGAAAACTGGGGGAAATTCCCTTCCTGTTCTGAGTAGTTTGGGAGGCATTATCCAGGTTTAAATTCTGCTTAGCAGAAGGAAAACTTTGCTTCATGTTGTATTGTGAACCCCACAGTCCAGTACAGATGAGACCTGTTCACTGTTATAACAAGGCAGCTGCTTTTATTTAGGAAAAAAAAAGAGGTCTGCACAGTTGTACCCCAACACTAGCCAAATTTCCACAATCCCAGTTCAGATCCTCTCTCTACCAAGGACCCCTCATACAATTTTCATTACTTTCCTGGGTTGTTGGTTTCTTATATGGAAACCAGGATAATCAAACTGCTTCTTTTGCTGCTCCTGCTTGCAGTGGACTGATGTGAGCCTGGACTGCAAAGGCTGGCCTGGCCCCTCTCCAGCGTGCTGGGGCTGTGCCTGGAAGCGGGGAGTTGGATCAATTCTGAGGCGTCGAGGTGCTGCAGCACTGCAGCTAATTCCCCTCATGTTGATACGTAAGGGAGGGATAAAGCCCACAATGAGTTTTTAGCGTAGGAGGTCACTGCTGCAAACTATGGAGTTTGTGTATCTGGGGATACTGTGAACTCTAGCAAACCATTTGTGTGGGGCAATATAATTCTGAAGAAATTTTTAGTTTTACCTGTTTTGTGAAACAGATTTTATTTAAAATTGTAATATTCTTATGGATTAATCTTTAGCAGAATAGACATAAAACTTGAAATCTTTCTTATTGATTTATTATTGATTCTTTGTAGAACTAGGCATGAATTCCGATGTTTCTTTCTTTTAAACTGAGGAGAGAAAACACATAACCACTATAAATCATAAATAGGAAATCCAAACATATAGTATAACAATATATGCTTACATAACATAATATTGCATAATACAAGCATTACATAACATAACATAATATAAGCAATTATGCTTATATAACATAAAAATATGTCACAAAAACTTTTGTGAATATAATTTAGGCCAGAACCAGCCTATTTGTAAAGTGGAATAGAAAACACTCTCCCAGCCACTAAAATGTATCTGTAAATATCAGCTGGATTAAGCTAGTAATTTCCACTGGAAAAGAGTTTTCTCTGATAACTTACAATAAAGAAATTTCCTTGTCACTGTAACTTCTTTGTCTACCCTTAGAGCTAGTCCTGTTGAATGTTGCATGAATGATTCAAAGGCATTTAGAAGAACAACATAAATCTATTTGCCCACAAAGGAAATCTAGGATATGCTTTGGTAGTAGCTGACGGTGACCACACTGGAAATGAAATCACCTTATGAACAAACCCAATTCAGTTTTTTGTTGTGAATGGAGAATCATCTGGTTTGCTTGTATTTAGGGGTATATATTTTTCTTGGGTAAGAAAATAATTTTTAAGTTAAAAAAGAAGTATTCAGGAAGTTATTTCTAATCTTCATGGACTATTTTCTTTCCAAGCTTGCACTTAATGAAATGAACTTGCAATATTTTAGACATTCTATTTTGTAATTAAGAGGTTCGTTGTCCTCTCATTGGGGCATATTCTAGAGATAATGCTGTAAATTCTAGGAATTCTAGTAAATCCTAGTTATTCTAGTAACTCCAATAATATAATATGTAAACTCTAGTGATTCTAAGAAATACCTATTGCAGCAAAAGAACAAAATGGAAGCTAAATTTTAACTCTGTTCAAGAAAGAAAATGCAAAATTCTCTTAATAACTTCATCAATAAGAACTCCTTCCTTTACCCCTACTTATTGTTACATTGGACTACAGTAGAAGCACCTGAATTGATGAAACAAAGGAACATGAACATGAACAGCATCAATACAGGAGCAACTATCACAATGATAGTGAACAAGGGTCTTAATAAAAACTGCTCTTCAAGATGCACATTTACAGTGAATGCTTTGCTTTATGACTTTTATCCTTAGCCTTACAGTGATATGTAATAAATCCTTAACTTTCTGTGCAGCAATGTTTCTCATCTCATTTCTTGGACATAAATTGCCTAAGGTTGATCTTTAAAGATCTTTTAAAGTGTCTAAATGCTTAATGGTAGAGATAAAGAAATATGACTGTGACTAGAATTCCACTGAAATAAAGATCAGATTGCAAAAACTACTCAACTAATGAAGGGCAAAACCACCATCTTTATCTCATTATGATTGTCACAACAGTAGAAGATCATACCATGTAACTATTTTAATTTACTCTTCTGTTTTTCTATAACTTGCACCTTCATTCAAAACAGATGCAATCAAAAACAAAACAAAACAAAGCAAAGCAAAGCAAAACAAAACAAAACAAAACAAATAAAAAAACCAAAAAAAACAAAGAAAAACCAGAAAACTCCCCCAATACATACATGAATCAAAACAAAGAAAATATTTCAAACCATTCCTTGTGAAAATCACTTGGTCTTAAGGATTGTTAGTAAACCTAGGTGATTAAAAATGAGGGTTCTATGAATAACTGTTATTTCATAATGCCTGGCTAAAGATAAAGACAAGAGAGCAGCCTTACAATCGTTCAGCTCTTATTAAAATAGCAAACCCGCAACTCATAAGCGCATTAGAAAAAAAGATGAATAATTTAGATGTCAAGCTGACACATACTGGATTAGCTTGCTTACCTCTTAAAATTCATAAGTCTATACAGGTCTTATAGTATGATTCAGATCTCATAATTTAATGAAACAAACTTAATCAGAGGTGTTCATTAAATAACAATTCTGATAGAGAGATAATTAAGAATGACGAATTGAAGACCTACTTTCTTTTCCTCTATCATTCTGTGAAAAGTTCTACAAAGGTGTAATTTGCTAATTAAATCATGTGATCCAAATCAATGTTTCAGGCACATAATTGCTTGGTGTTCTGCTCTTCCTGAAGAAATCATGGAAATTTCCAAGAGAATTGAGGATGTACCTTCTTTTCATTACTTTTTAAAACTACCTTCTCATTTGAGATGTTGATAACATCTTTTTCTGTACTGTCTTAAAAAGGAATGGGCAAAAAGCAGGAAATACTTGGAATTTAGAGTAACTAAGAATTTAGTTACTAAGTAACTTAGAATTTAGAGTAGATTGGGCGTGCTTAAAATCGTGTATTTGCAAGAATCTTTCAGGCATAAGCTGCTCTTTAGTTTAAGTACAGCAAAGTACTTAACTGCACTCTCATTTCTGTCCCTGTTCGTGGAAGGACAAAAAACACGTATTCTACATGAAGGGTGTATTTCTGCAATTTTGCACAACTACCTGAATTTTGTTTTCCTCCCCTTTCCTCCTTGTTTTTATGTGTAAAGTAATGTCTTAAAAATCAGTGAAGACTCAGTTTAGATGTTTTCGCTGTTTCTTCCTGATGCAAATAATTTCTGCAACCATGTCAAGAAAGAAATATTATTTCACATTGCATGCTGCTGTGAATGGAAGTGGCTTCTATCTATCTTTGAGAAGCTCCATCATCAAAAGATTGGATGATAACTTGATTTATTAAAAAATACAGAATGTGTTTAACATTTTTTCATAGATGGATAGAATTCATCCTTCAAAATTGCAAATAAAGCTGGGTGCAGTGCATAATTATTAATGATAAGGGAAATTACAAACTAGAAATCATCCATTCCAGTAAAAAACGTTCGATAATCCTATTTTTATAACAGATTTTAAGAGGTATACTTAAAATTTCTGGTTTATTCAAGAAGGGTTTCTAGTTTACTCAAGAACAGAACTAGATTTCTTGCTTAAAGAGTGTAAGTTTCCTCTGGTCAATTCACTGCTTTTCTGTTTGTCTGTTTTCCTTTGGGTTTTTTTCATGTTTCTAGCATTATTGTCATTACAGAAATCTTACAGGTCTAACGTGACATGTTCTTATGACACCACTGCAATATTAATAAGAAGAGGGGAAAAAATCAATTTGAGTCACATTTAACTAAAGTTGAATCTTTACTACAGAAATTTTTTACAAATTGCTCAAATGCAAAACATTCTTCCAGCTGCTGGTTCCTACCATCTTGTTTCCCAGTTGGCAAATGGAAGAGCTAAGAACAAGTGGCACAGACATGCAGTTTCTATACTTTCCCAAAAACTTTCTCTTTGTTATAGTGCCTTGTATTAATACTCACTTTTTCTGATTTGTGTTTGACTACTTCTACATGATATTATTTTCAGAAATCGCTTAGGTAGCCACAGTTTGAGATTAGCACATCCTTAGAAATGTGACTAGCAATTCAATTGTAGTTATTTAGCCTCCAGTCTGTAGCAGTGAGTTAACCATTGCAGTGGGACTTCAATTCTGTGTGAGGAGGGTTCTGTGGATTTTCCAGTTTTCAGAAAAGTTTTCCAGAAATAATACTGCCATGGACTGCAGATATTCAAGGTGGACAGATCTTCAACCTCACAGCAGTTTGGGTGCCATGCTGATTTTCACATGCTGCCCTTATAACTCAGAGACATTTAGAACCTACCCATTACAACTTTGCTTAACCAGTGCTATTAATCCTTGTCTAGAGAGTAGTTAAAATTACCATTTTCGTACCTGTGCTTTTGTGTACTGGGGCTGCTCTTCTCTGACTGCTCTAACATGTCCTGGTGGCATTAGTGACCCCTTGAAACTTGGGAATAATGGAATAATGATGCCTGGATATGCCTCTCTTCTGTGCCTGTTCTCCTGGCAGTCTACACGTGGTTGTCAAGCTGAATTAAGCATACCCTAGGACAGTGTATTGGACTAGAAAACCATGAAACTGGAATATCTTCCAACAGACATTCTAACTGCTTTACAGCTCTGAATTCTCTTTATGCTTCTTAGCTAGACGGAAAGGACACAGACAAAGACTCCCTGACTTCATATCTCAATGTCTCCATTACTTTTACAAGAGAGGTGACATGAAGACACCAAAATTTATTACCATCAAGGAAAATCACAAGAACTTTGAGTCATGACAGAATGAAAAGTCTGCATAAGATAAACCACTTAATTATCCATTTGTAAAATTTTCTTATCTGAAAGCATTTAAGCATCTGAAAAAAATCTATCCCAACTATCTCTGAAATATCTGGGGTTAATATGAAGGTGGTAAGATTAACGATATCAAACTATCTCCTGTTTTGTACAAAAAGTGATAAACTCCTAAGCACTACTCGAGCACAACCTTTATTAGAGGTGACCTGACCAGACTTGTTCTTCTATTGTAGCTCAAGATTAAAGCATTTGTTGCAACATTTTTTTAAGTAATCCTCTCTCTGGCTGACTCATAACAGCTGTTGAATAACTAGATATTTAGCTTAAGATGAACTGAACCTATAAATTTCAAAGTGATATAATAACCGACCCCTTTACTCATAGCAAAATGCTTCTGTCATAATTTGAATGCTTTGTGCTGACCTCACTGTCTGCATCTGATTGAACTGATCTAATACCATAGTTGACAAAAGATAACAATGGTGATCATGTATTCCTGATGCATTATGGAGGAGGACAGACACCACATAGGAGTGAGAGGCACTGCGTCCTGGGAGACAGAAAAGTTGACACAATGTTTTTGAAATGTCCAAAAGATTGTTTGGAGCTTGTTGCTAAGTGTTTCAATGGCAGCACATGCAAAAAGTACACATGCTTTGTTTTTCCTATTTTCTTTACTCACTTTGCCAGTTACCTGGTAGTCTCTCTTTCCTCCCACAGGGCTGTCCATGAAATCATAGCTCTATTATGAATGTAACAGTGGTACATTCACTTTCTTTTTACAGCCCTCTTAGAGATTCTGATTTGTCAGAAATTCTTAACAGTAATACCACCTGGTGCTCCTGCAGTAGCTCATTCTTTCTTGACCATAGTGCCTTGGAAGTGTTGACATTTTCTGATAGGAGAGGCTGACACCTACAGAAGTAAAATGACTTACATAGGGCAGATTTAGTCTTTTTATTCATAGCCCCCTCCTAACTTCTGCCACAAAGAGACCTCGCTTTTTTTTCCCCAATGAAGAGACAGCATGCATATAAAGGCTTTTATTAAAACAAATCTATGTAAAAACTCAAGATGAAAAGAAGCTTTTCTTTTCCCTTGTTGACAAAAGTAACTTGATTCCTTTCCACATATTCTCTTGGTTCACTTTGCACTGGTCCTAAGGTCTCCTTTAACCTTTGCAGTAATAGCCATCATCTACTGTTGGAATTAAATCCAGAAAGTGAGAGGGATTTTTTATATGTGCACAGGTTTCATGAAAATGGAAGTAAAATGACAATTTTAAAGATCACAGGCACATTCTTGAAACCTTTTAAACAGGCACTCAGCTTTAAGCCTGTGTTTAAGTGCCTTAGGACTTGAAGGTTAATGATTTGAGTAATGTGTTGCACTGTCTCAATTCAGACCTGAATTCATAAGATAATAATTCATACCCAGAAGTGAAAATGCTCCGTTTTGTTCTTCCCACAGTAAACATGAGACCACCAGTGTTTGGGGACACCAGTGGTTTTAAGACCAGTGGTTTTAATTTCCTTCTGTTTTGAGCTACATTTGTATTGTTGGGAAATCTTAGAGTGCTTAGTTACTCTGTAGTCTGTGCAAACATAGAGAGAAATAACAACTTTTTTGAGACCTGATAGAGCACAATAAGGCAGTGAGAAGAACCTAACCTGCACCTAAGAAGTCATTTGGTAAGAAAAGGAAAGAAGCAGTGTGGTATTACAAAGACTGAAGTCATCTAAGCTGCAATATGAGAAAGTAGTATATTGCAGCAGCAAAGCAGGAATGGAAAGGGTTGATCTAAACTCCCGCTTGCCAGAGTCACGGATAATAATGTTGTGATGAATGTGTGAGATTTTAAGAATTGAAGAAACCAAATGTATTGTTTGGAGAAAGAGAAAGAGAAAACAGACAATGAGATCAATTCAATATTACAGATTGAGAGTCTGAGAGGCAGGTAAGCATAAAGAAAGGAAAGTTTGCCAAAGTCTGCCAAAACAGAGGGGTGGCTCAAAACCTCCTGAAGAGATGTGAGACACAGAATAAGACTTCATTTTTGAGAATAAAATGGGCCTACAGTAGTCTGTGGTTGCCTTGTTTCTCTCATGTAGCCTTATCTTTTAATAACTTTGAGGATTAAATAGGGATTTCCCATATAACTTAAAAAAATATATATTTACAGACCTTTATCAAGTCAAGCATATTTATAGACCTCTATCAGCTAATCAGACATAGTAATTTTTTTACTCATTTGAAGAGTGTGTATACAGGAATCCAGTGACAACAGTTGTCAGGTTCTCAGTGATATTTTAACCAGTGAAAAATTAACCTGAATGTTATCGAAAGCAAAATCACTTAACAAAAGGCATGGTCAAAATGGTAGTGGGGATGGAGAATTACATTCTGTCCTGGTCACAGGAGGCCATGCCTGCACAGCAATGGATGTCCCTGTCACAGGGACACTGCAGGTCTCTGACCTCTCCTTCCACAGCCTCTCATTTTAGCTATGCAGGCATTGCTTCTGTATACATAGCCTAATTTCCCTCAGCAAACTGAACTTAAACCATACTGTTCCAACTGTAACAATGATGTCAGTTCCTCCCTTTTCCCATTCCTTAACAACCTGTTACAAAATCTGAGTCAATGCAGCAAAGTTCAGAGGAAGGAAGCTGACAGTGAGGCTGCAGAGAGGGGCACCAGCCATTACTTGCAGTTGAATGTAATGCTCAAGAGACCTCCTGGCCATACACTGTCCTCTGCCCAAGCTGAGAGGAGGGCTTCCATCAGAGCTAGGGGTTTGCCCTCCTGGAAGAGGATGTGATGTGATTGATGTGATGTGATGTGATGTGATTTGATAGGAAGGAGCAAAGGGAATATAGCACATTGCGCCATATAAACCTGGCTTTTTTAAGCTGTGCTCCTCACAGGGCAACTGCTCCACAGCTGCTGTTCTACAGCTCAGGGTGAGGATATTCAGGGGGCTTGGGGCCTGCTTCAGGGCTATGAACAGGTCAGTGTCCATCTGTGGGGTCTTCAGTCAGTTGTCAGAAAAAATAAATAGCCACACAGTACAACATCCAAGGGCTTCTGGAAGAGGAGGAAGAGTTTTCTTACAGACTTAAGTCTTCTCATCTTTCACCCTCTCCCTTTGCACATCCTTATGTTCTGCCAAGTGTTCCCACTTAAACAGATACACATCTTTGTCCCAGACTTAATTCCTGTCATCAGCTTTGCTTTCTGCAATCATCATGCTGTTGAAATCACAAGTGAAATGTACAAATGTACAAAAAACTTTTGCAGTCAGATGCATCAGGCTGGCTTACAAACATGCTTGAAAAGTGGAAATTTTCAGCCCATTACTGCCTCCCATTTTTGCTCTATGTAACAGCGTGGTCATGTCATGGCCACTTGCGGCTTTGGAAGATTGAATACTTTAGATTATTGGCACCAGAAACACAGGAGGGACTGGCTCAGAAGTCTGAGCCATATTCCATGCTGATCACTACTTGTTTGGTTCAGAAAGTGGTGTTTGCCTCTGGTTGCTGCTATCCCCTCCACCCTCCACCTGGAGAATTCAGCTTTCTTACCTCAGACAAAAAGCCATGAGAAAACAGATAATATATATATATTTTTAATTTAAACATAATTATTGATAAAATTAACACAGATTTTAAAAGTCAGCACTACATCCAGTGTCTCTCCTCAAAGCCATGCCCCCTTCACACTCACTAAACTGCATCTTGTACCTGTTTTTCAATAGACACATATTGATACACAGCTGGTAATGAGAAAGGTAAACAAAGAGAGGCAGAAGCCACGTAAGCCATGCATGAGCTTGTGATGAAGGCGAAGTGTAGTAGTTGTTCTTCAGAACAGAAAATCCAATACTTCTCTTTTTTCTTCAGGAAGGACTTTCTCTCAAGGGAGTCCATAAAGAATGGCAGGCAAAAAGGCAGGGAAGGAGTAAGTCACAAGCTGGAGAAGTCAGATAGTGTCAGTAGAGCTTTTAGCAGACAGTAAAACACAGCACAAGTTGCACGCCTGTAGTGTGTACAGCTTCCAGAAGGGCTTCTAGCCCTTTCTCTCTGCTAAGATTATGTTAAGAAAGTCCAGTACTAGAGGACAAGAAAAGGAAAGCAGCACACTTCAATTCCTGGCTCATGCCCTAGGCTATGCCATGGGTGAGACATGAGTTACTGGTGAACAGGTGGTTTAAAGGAAAAAATACATGTAGGTGTGTGTCGTGGGTTGATATTGGCCAAACACCAGGCGCCCATGAAAGTCATTCCTCATCTGCTAGAGTTATACAGAGGAGAGAGGAAAAAAAATTAATGAAGGACTCATGAGTTGAGATAAGGACTGGGAGAAAAAACACTCTAAGGGCAAAACAGGTTCTTTCATAATTTATAATTTTTTAAATTCAATTCACCTACATCTCCCTTTTTAGACAACCCGGAGCATTTTAGAGAGGCATTACAAACTGTTTGCCCATTCTAGCATGTTGAATGTCACTGTGTGTGCTGACACAGTATTAGAAGCATAATTGACAGGTGCCTCTAGGGGTGGGTGGAAGGAGCACTGGCAGAAATTTTTACAGAACTCATCCAGAAAATTAATTATGTTGCAGAGGTAGCAAGATAAGCTCTGGTGGTGGGGAGGCATGAGCATGCAGAGGTATTGCCCAGAAAAGGAAAAAAGAGTTATCAATATGCCAGGTCTATATAATGATGTTTAATAGCATGTGCAGTGCGATAGTTTATGCAACTGTAATACATGAATATAATGCAAGCCTGACAACAGTGTCTAGAGTTATGGTGTAGCACTGTTCAATTCCAAGATAACTAAGAGATGACTTTGATGACGGCAGTGGGCATCTACAACAGCCTTAGCAGCATGCAGTCATGGAAGAGTTAGCAGTACCGCTACACCTAGGATTGCTGCACCCAAATCACAGGATTTTTCTGGTGCTAAAAGGTCTGCAAGATCCTGCTTTTCTTCCTGAGCATCCTTGTTGATGGCTTAAGGCCTCAGGCTGTCGCACATAGCCAGGGTAATCTGTTAAAGGGCACAGCCACCATAGCAGCTGATGCTCACAACCTGGTGATAACAATGCTGACCCTCTTCTACTGACCCCACCCTCGGGTTTTCCATTAAGCTGCTTAGACAGCATGACTTATGGCTCTCTGGCCTTCATTCACTCCATTTTCTGGACAGATTCATCATCACTGAGTCATCTGCTGAGCTGATCCAAAGGTGACAAATCATAGCATCTTCCTATTACCCTGTCTCCATTCTGTAGCTCTTTCCCAGGGGAGACCATTCGCTGAAACCATTCAGAGGTCATCTGAGTGATCTCTGCTTTCATCATTGCTCTACACATCCTAACCATGCCATTTTTGCACTTTTTGTCCTAAGTTCTACAAATCACTGAGCAAGAGAAATTAACTTAGCAAGAGAATAAATCTCTTCATGATAGTATCAGCAGTTTAATTGTTGTCTTACAAATACATTGATAAGGAGAGTAGACCAAAAAAAAAAAAATTCTCTGATAAGGACAGAACAAAATAGCACAGCTTTGGAGAAACAAAAGATGTAACTTAAGCTGACAGAAGTCATGCAAAACACACTTTGCAAGGCTGACAAAGCAGAAGTCATGCAAAGCAAAGATATTGCACTTACTCAAAATGGAGGTTGAGGAACAGGCACTAAAAAGGACACTGGACATTGAAGACAAACCCCAAAAAACCATATAAGGACTTCCAAAAAGAGGATGTGACTACGTAAAATGAACTAATACACATACATCAAGTAACCAGGGATAGCCTGTGAGTGAGTATGTCATCGGTGTGTATGAAAAAACTCACTTTTGAGCATTTACCCAACGCTCAGGGCACACAGTTAAAGGAAGGGTTCTCTGAGTGACCAGCACACTGCATTAAAGAATGCTGCTTTCTAATGCTCAAAACTGTGTTAGAAAATTTCTATCTGATTGATTTCTGTACCAATGTTAAGGCTTTATAGTTAGGATGGGACAATGATACATTTGTATATTAGTCTTTCACCACAGATAATTCTAAATCTGTTTCCTATGTTAACATAAGTGAAGTTATGTTAAGGTTTTTTGTGGGTCAGTGGTACTCTCCCCTGCTAAAGACATTGTGATTTCTCTTACATATTTATATAAAGATTTTTTCTTTCTTTGATTCTTCCTGATATCATTTGAAATTACAAAGTATGTGTCACCTTATGAGCTATGTGACATAGCATGGACCACTTAAAGTGGGCCAAGTTAATTTTTTTGACTAAGCATTGATAGTAAATCTGATCCTACCTAAGTGGTTGCAGAGTTGGGGATGAGCAGAGCAAAACACCTACAACAGAGCATGTAACTCATCACGTTGGTTTTGCTAGGACAGGAGACGGTTATTGTTGAAGGTTCCGAGGAGGAGGACTCGGGATGTGGGACCCCCATCCCTGTCACTCCCTCACGACACAGCTGATTGAGTTCACCGGTGCTTTTCCTCTCACCCAACCAGAACTCAGTGAGGCCAAGAGCACTTCAAGCCTGATTTCACCTACTTTTATGTTGTGTTTTGTATACACTTATTGATATTTTCTAACAAAAAAACCCCACCCTTATTTGAATGGAAAGTATTTTCCAGACAGTCTTACTAGGAGACAATACCTGAGCAACAATTTCCCTGTATATGACCTTTCAGCATTCACGTATTCATTTTCTTGTTCTTCCAAGGCTCTGAAAATGAGTATCATTCCAGGCTGTAATTAGTAATGATCCCTCTATGAAACTAAATACAGTTGCTAGAAGAGGAGTTGCATAGCTACTTCCTAGTAAAATATATGTCATATCTTATGCCTAATACATTACAGTATATCATACAATCTAATGCATTATATTGTATCACACAATGTATTGTGCTTACTACTATATATTGTATCATATATTGTATTGTACAATATATTGCACTTAATACAACATACTGCATCTTTTTCCAGGCGCATGTGCATAAAGACATTTGGAGTTTTTCTTGCTAGAATTTCTAACAAAATTGTAAAGTAAAGAACAGTAAATCTTCCCCAAACCTTATTTTTTTCCATCCCATTTCTGCAGAAATTTGGTCCAGGCAGAACCTGTAATTTAGCGGTTCCATGGCTCCTATCACCCCTGAGTCACGTTCCCAGAGGGCACTACAGCTTGCATGATTGACTCCCTCTATTGCTAGCTGTCTTTTCAGTAACGTTATGTCTCCTATCCCTTATCACAAAAACTCTTTTTTCCCCCAGGAAGCTGACTATAAAAAAAATTGGTCCAAAAATCATCAAATTAAAAATAAAATTGGTGAAAAAGGTAACGTATCTTAACATACAGTAGAGTGGAAAGCTAGGCCTATCCTGAAATATATTCTTGATTAGATTTTAAACTGCACATATGCTTCAAACACTTGTTAGCTTCATAAGTTACATTTGATGGAAGTAGCCACTTATTCGGCATAAGGAATTTGAGCTTGTTTTTTTCCTGCCTTTCAGTTACAGGGTATTGTAGCCTTACTATGTTTTATCTACACTTGTGTAGAAATATCTCCCTACAATAATTACTTCTTCTTGGGAACACTGGCTTTTGCATATTGTTAAGTACATTCATTAATGAATGTATGTGCCAATTTTTCAGAGAAGACATTAGCAGATCATTAATCATTTGTGTACACTAACTACTAATTTGGTGATTGAATTTATGCCAGCATTACCAGAATGAGCTGTCCCACAGCATTAGTCACTTTTTTGCATTACATTGGTGACAGAGGAAGTAGAACTTGAGGGAACGATCCAAAGCTCTATTAATGCTGGTGGCAGGTCTACACATCTTTTAAATT
>VXBQ01015065.1:702242-752518 GCA_013400175.1 Phainopepla nitens | reverse complement strand
ATATATATTAGAAATATTAAACATACTAATATAATAGATACACAAATATATTAAAAAGGCTGGTATAATAGTACAAATAGCACTGGTAATAGGTGATTAGTGAACTCTAGAAAAAATACTAAGAAATCAAAAAGAAAAATAAAAAAATTCATCCTGCCAGGTATGTGAAAATGGTTGATGGACTCAGCTGTTCTCTGCGGTGGGATCCTTCAGGAGCTGGCTGGCTGCCCTGGTCTCTCTTGTCACAGACGGCGTCCTTAGAGGCACATCAGACCCTTCCTGTCCCCAAACCCTACCACTGTCCCCTCACCAACACCTAGACACCTACACCCAAGCCAGTAGGGACAAACAGAAGGGTTTTAGGTGAACCTCATTTTACATGTTCGTTAAAATATCTGTATTCGGGTGAGATGAACTGCACTGGAGAGGAATGTGTTTCTCTTCCCTGCCTTTACAGAGAGATGAAGCAATTTGATCAGATGTAGAATTTCATATAGAGGTTATCCGAAACTAGGTGAGAAGGATGACATCAAGTAAGAACAAAATTAATATCTCCATACAAACATTCTAGAAGATGAAAATCTGTCAAAGACACATGCCTGGGGGCTGATAATGCTTATAAACCTTATTTGTAACAGAAAATAAATTATTTGCACTAGAAGTTGATCTATGTTTCAAGAAAAAACTAAAGTGCTTAATTTTGATTTAATTTTTGTGGCAGTATGTTTCATTCAGATGATAATTTGGTATGCTAAAGGTTATGTTCATTTCTCATAATATTCTCAAAAAAGACACTATAATTAAGAAATAAAATCTGATTGTTTCAAATAATTTATTGGTGATAACTTCCCTTCAAGGGAAATTTCAGAAAAATTGATATTCTAGTCTGATAAATATTCTGCTCCCCCAATACCCCCACAAAAGTTGACACACTCAGCTAGCTTAATTCAAGGTACAAAGGACAACATACAAAAAGAAGCCTGAAGCAACAAAAAAAAAAATTGGCAGATCTGAAAACTCATTTACTGTTGTTTGCATGCATACTTAGGCACATTCTAATTTATTCATCTGTATGGAAGAGGATATTTGACTGCATACAAAAAATTATTTAATCATACTTAAAAAGAATATTTTATCACACTTACATAATCTATGCATTGCTGTTTTTAAAACAATATTTAAAATGTTACTGTGTAGAGATTGCCTCAGCTACATAATTTCACATTCTTCTTTTTATATTGCTATTTATTAAAAATGTCTGTTAATGGAACCAGCATTCCTACCTGGAATATATTGACTGAACTCTCAGCTATTGTAAGCCAAATTAAGCCACACAGTGGAAAATTCTTAAATAAATAAATATCTTGATGTGTTTAAAAAAAAAAAGTTTAATGATTTTTCTAATAGAGCTATGTAATTTATCTGAAATCTAAATAAATTATAATTTTGGGGTGACTAATATGTCTAAGGAAAAGACAAAAGTCACAACAATGAGGGACAGTCAAACTATCTGTCCTAAGACATAATTCATATTTTATTTTTGTGTAACTGATATTTAAAAGCTTTCTTGTCGACACTCTGGCATTAGCACTCTGCACAAAGTATCTTGGGGATAGGATCCCTCAGCAGTCATATACACAGTTTCACAAGCATGCCAGTTCCTGTACACTTTCCAGGCTGATCAAGCATTAAGGAAACTTGATGTCAGCTATGTCAAAGAGCGCTGCTTTAACTGCGAGTCGCATTGTCATTTATGCTGAAAAGTTAAGGGGGAAAAAGGAAAAAAAGCCCAAAACAACTCAGTGAAAGATTTGACATAACAGCAAAAATGTCGGTATTCTCCTTTGTAAATCCTTTCACATTTCATCCTGTTCCAACAACATCAATTTGAAGCAATCTCAAAGCATAGACAGTTGTCCTAAAGACAACACTAAGAAACAAAAGTCCTAAGACAAGATAAAGAACTTTAGTGTTTATGTGGATATCACTGAACTTCCAGAGGACATCAATATGGCCCAATTACCCTCCCATCTATCTGATATTTCTTGGAAGGAGAAAATGGAGAAATTGTCACCAAGGCTTCTAGCTTTAATTAGAGAAAACTCTTCTCTTTAAAGTATATGCTCTGGAATTGATGTTACTTTCTTCTTTTTTATATATTTATTTCTTTTTTTAAGAACCAAAGATTTAAGATTTTTGTGTGTAAACGATGTCAATATGGGTCCTCATGTTCAAATTCTCCAGTTTTAGTGGTCTTATTTCATTCTCTGTTCAACTTCAGATACTCAAAGATTTTCCTTAAGCAGAAGAAGGGCTTATAAATTTGCAGTCTGCTGTTCCAACTACAGTATAGGTCTGTCACTTCAGAAGATACTTACACAAGAGTAGATGCTTGCTGTCACCTTAACTCTGTCTACCCTGTCCCTACTCTCAAGACCCTTTTTCTTACATGTCAGCATTGCTAAGGCATTTATTGTTTTCCATATGCATAGCTCTGAAGAGAAGATACTGTTTTCATTTTGTGTCTTTTTCATGGACAACAATTTTAGTCTTTTAAAAATAATTTCATTAAGAATCAATTCTGTCATTGAAAACCAAGGAAGTGGATGAAATAACTGTGAAGAAATTCTTCAGCCCAAAATTGTTAACTAAAATCCACATAGATAGCAGTCTTTTTATGTGGTTAAAATCAGGAACTAATGCTTGTTGTTATTGTTTTCTAAGGTAAAAATAGATGTTATTCCAGATCATGGAAAATATTTAATTAATAGTGTTAACAACAGTGAATTTTCATTGTTAATTTACTGCATACACAAATTTACCTTTCCTTTTTACATTCTTAGCCTGTCAATTTTCACCAAGACCTTCTTTTAATAATTTTTTTCATCTTCCCACTTCTGTAAATATACTTTATAACTAAATATATTTATATGGTTATTCAAAATGCATAGGATTGAAAAATATCTAGATATATATGTATATATGTATACATATATAAATATATTTGTGGGCTCTGTGGTTTACACTACCTACATGAAGATGCCTGACACAACACATACACAGTGTACATCCATTCCCTCAGCACACCCAATCTCTGAATCAGTTTGATGCAATTTCTTTTGGTCACATGTACCATGAAAAACAATCACTTCTTGCAGCCAGTTTAACAGCTATTAGGTAAAGAGAATGTTCTCTCTAATTTTGTATTTCAGACACAGCTAATTACAGTATTTCATCAATTGTAACAGGTTAACTTATTTTATTTGGATAAGTCTTCATGGTAATGAATTTACTTGTGAGCAGATGGTAAATAATCATAAATAACCATTACAGAAAACACCTTCAATTCAATATTTTACATGAATAGGATACTTAAACAGTTCCTAATGCTGGTAAGTGATGCTTTATACAAATGCACTTATCCACACCAACCACTCTGATTGCTGATGCATGAGGATAAGTATTTGCTTGCATTTTCCTATTGCTCAATGTCAGGATTCCTCTTTCTGGGCCTTCTCATTAATTCTTTTCTCATGTGATGCTCTGGAATTCTATGTAGATCTCTGTATAAACACTCCTATGCATTTTGGTATGATGAAGTATGTTGCAGCTGACTGCATCTCAGTAAAACTTTCATCTCATTTCAGGCATATATGTAGCTTCTTAGCAACCTGCAGCCTACAGAATACCCTTTTCAACCTTTATTAACAGCAAACCTAAAACATTTAAGATAAAATATGAGATATATAAAGAAACTAACTCAGTTTAATAAGAAGAGAGGGACAAAAATGTTATTTTCCCAGTTATTGCAATGTGTCTTGTTAGCACTTTTTAACAACATGCAAATAAGTAAAGATGAGAAATGACCTTTTTAGAAGTGAAAGAGGAAAGGTGCAACCTCATGAAGAGTGGAACTTCTTGAAGTCTTATATGGGACTGCAACAATTTAGAAACCTTTAACCTTTTTTTGGCAGTGACTTGAAATTCAGAAGTCAGAAATATAACTACAGTATTTTGACATCAGACATCAGATGGTGATTCAAGAATCCATGGAAATAGAGGAGACTGAAACATAGAGTCTTGAACCTGGAGCTATCGGGATGCATCAAGTTATAAAAGTAATCAGGACAGAAAGCTGGGTAGGCAGATCAGAGGTAGCCTGTTGATCTGTAAACTGCAGATCAACAAGACAAGTAACTGGCAAATAGTCAATACTTAAGGGAGCCTTCAGGAAAAACTGCAAGAAGATGAGGAGAATAGAAAGAGCATAAACTTACACCGATGCAGGAAAAGCCCAGTTACTGGAAACATCCATGCGCACAAAACAAACTTCTTACCTCATGAATTTAAAAGATTGATGTGAGACATTAGTGCCATATTTTGTAAGTTTGAAATATCTCTTTGAAGTTATTTCAAGGATGTGATGAGTTGAGAAAGGTCAAGAAGTAATATGAGATTCAAGACAGTGTAGAAAGACCAAAATGAAGGGAAAAAAAGCTAGGCTAACTCTATGAAGCAATAAAGGGCCTAGCCAATATATAACACGAAATGAACTAACCATGTGCAGTCCTTCCAGGCAGAAGGACCAAATACCTTTGAACATTTTCAGTTTCCCAATATATTTTAGAGAAAGGCTGAAATTTCTGAGTTTCAGTCATGTTTGGAGCATTACTGCCATCAAAGGTCAAAAATTAAATCTATTTTACAGCAAGGAATCATCAAGTTCTGTACTTCATAGCCCTGATGGATATCCAATCCTATCCCTGACACATTTTTTTCCCTTTTTGTAGTTTTCGTTTGCTCATCTCTTCATTAGGTCAGAGTTTCAACGCTTCACTGTTACTGAAATTTCAGGAGAAGAATGAGAATAAACCTCTTGAGAATTTTAGTTGCCTTGCTCTACAATATAAACTTTGGTGGCAACAAAAATGTGACAAATACGAGTAGCTAAAGCCAAGTGTTACATGATTTTTCTTTAAAATTCTACCAAAATACTTAAGTGCTAGCTAATATCACTCTTTTCTGCCTTGCAGTAATGCCTATAGCACTCCCTATGGAACTACTCAGAAAGCACAAGAACAAAAGGAAGCTGCTTGGAGACTTTCAATAATATTTCATGAGAGAACAAACTACATATTGAGTCCTGATGATCTTCGGAAGTGAAAGCTGATATATTGAGCCAATACAGCATTCCAATATGCAGAGCACCAGTTTATGATAATTACTTTTGCATCTGCATTTAGAGTACCACATGTAATTACTGAAGTGTATACTTTTCTCTCAGCAATGGTATGCAATTTCCGTTAGTGGTCTTGGCAGTCGTGCACATGCATTATAAGACCTCTAAGTAATCTGTAGCCCCTTGTAATTAAATGCAAAAAAAATTCCAGCCAGTAGAAGATAGTGAATAATTCACAAGCAATAACTTGCCTGATGAATTTAACCTATTTTTATGTGACAAAACACAATCAGGTATTCCATTTTTTCTTATGCATTCAGTTACTCGTTTATTGCTTCATTCATCTGTGGTCCTTTTGCAACTTTGTGCAAAATATTTCAAAATTAATACTGGAATGATACATTTGGATTTGAAAAAAAAAGATGCTGAAGCTTTGAAATTGAGGTTTTTCTCTTTACAAAGTCACCTGTTTGAAAAATTCTTTCTTGTGTTAAAGAGGAAATAGTTCAAAACCTCTCTATCTTAAAACAGTTTTCACTGGAATTGCTTGAAAAGCATAACTTCCACCCAGCAGTAGTCTAATAGTTTGAAGTTCAAGCAGTACACAAATGGAAGAAGCTTCCTAGGTCTTTGAATCTTTTCACTCACTTTGAGGGTTTCCATATAATATCTTTAAAAACTAAAATTGTACCTTCTTAAACACCAGGTATATTACTTTCCTTACTACAATTTCCTCATACATTTTTCTACATATTCAATATAAAAATAGATTTCTTCTGCCCATTCAGTATTTTATGAAATAGCTCTTATTCTTTTATGAAGACAAACTAGATCCATTTGCAAACAGTAGTCATTTTTCTTTCAGAATTTATTATGTTAGGTTTAAAGAAAAAAGAAATATACTCTCCTCGTTTCATCTGGACGACTCATCTTTTATTTAATTGGTTATTTCCATATATGTATCACATTTCTTCTCTGCACTTCTTATACACTGCACTCATTCTGCTTCTCAAGTATGAATGAGTGGGATTTTACATGGTATTATAAATGATGTTACACATGTGTTCAAACCAGAAACAAACTGAAGGCTATAAAACACCATGGAAGAAAATATTTCATAAGATTTATTTGGAATTAAAATAGAACAACATAGTAACTCCTGTGCACACCATGATACTGAATTCTATCCAGAAATTTCATGAACAGAATGGAACAGATAAGAACCTGGATTACAGCGCTACAGAAATTCTACAACTGCACAGAAAATCTCAGAGCCCAAAAAATTTTTGATAGACTGCAAAGCATTCTACAGAGTAGACCAGTATAATGAACCCCATTCAAACTAAGTGTGATACCTAACAAAGGAAAAAGAAAGGTCAGGAACACATATTTTTAAGCCAAACATTGTGTTTTATGCTCAATACATGCCATCTGTTTTTTTTTAATTAAAAACTTTCAGTCAATGTTTTCCACAGAAAATTTCAATTTTTAGGTCTGATTTTCTAGTATGATATTGCTACTAATAAATAAAGTGTATTGCGTCTAGATTACGCATATTTAGAATTCTGTAATAACCTTGTGCCATGAAATTATTAAAATGCTTTATGAAAATTAATTGTGAAACCCTTTTTAAAAGATGTTTCAATATTATTATAAAGAATGATTGAGATTGATAAAAAGACTCAAAAGAGTGAAAAGGCACATTAGTAAAGCAATGAAAGTTTGCTGAGTTGTTTTCCTTTTCTCTTAACAAAAATATTAAAATGTACCTATCTGCAGATTTTCTTGGATTTTGTGCTTTGGTTTGACTTGGTTTTTTAGGGTTTTTATGTGACCCTGTTGGTTCTAAGTCTCTGTCAACTTAAAAGGCCCCTGAGTGGAGTCTTCTCTGGAAAGAATCTCTTGTCTAAAGATGACCAAATGGGAATTTTAAATTCCAGTTTTATCTCCTCTAGTACTTACTGTAAATATGGCATCAAAATGTGTTTGTCAGATAAAAGTGAAAAAAAAATTGCTCTTTCTAAACATCAAAACCTTCTATTCTCTGTCACTGTTTTATAAAAACACCTGTTTAATAGGAATTGGACTGATGTTGTTTGTGCTCTGGGATGAATAAAAATGAAATTTTGAAAGTTATGATATAGCAAGGCATCAATTGTGTATTCTATGTTCATGGTCTTTCATAAATAACTTTGCTTTGGTTAGACAAAAAAAAAAAACAAAAAAAAGAAAACCAAAACAAAAAAGAACCACCACAAAATAAGCCATAATTATGTTAAGAAGTTCTTTTCCATTAGCAAGGCATTTCAAATATGTCCAGCACAGTTGCTAAATGGAATAGAACTCACAGTTTGTATGATTACCCACTAACTCAAGGAAACAGAAGAAATGCTTGCCCTTAATCACAAATAATTCTGCTGAAAGTAATATTTTAATTCAAGAGAAGAGAAATCATAAGTGCTTTGTTAGAGCAAGATTTTATCAGATACCCAGAAGGAAGCCATGAGTGCTTACCCTCAATCGAGTATTTAAAGTTATACAGAGCAATGCAGATTATAATTTTCAAGGTCTTGTTTCATTTTCCCTTTTCCCTTTTTCTTTTGTTAATTCAGTATGTCTGAAATCAGCCTTGGGAGTCTTTCTAATTTATAATTAATTTCTATTATTAGTAAGTCATTTCAACTTGTCTAGAAAACGAAATTTGATTCTACAATTGCTGAAACAAACTCCTAGGGTAAGAATTCTCTTCTCATGTCCCCCAAACATCACAGAGAAGGGAACATCAAAAGAACCATTATTACCATCATTTACCTCATTTTAGGATTCCATTTAATTAATTTTGGGATTCCATTACTTCATTTTAGGAGGGCGCAGACAACAAGATAGGAAAGATGGGAGTCCAAAACAAAGGCAGAAATTATACAGAGGCATGAATTGTACTACTTTAAGGCATAGATGTAAAGCATTAAGTTCAAATCCTAGCAAAAATTACCTGCTTTTTGCAGTAAAAAAAGAGCAAATTAATTGTAAACCTTTTTCTTACTCCAGAGGACACACAAAGAGCCTATATAGTGAAACATCACTTAAATTAGCCTGTTCATTTATCCCTCCCCCATCTTTTAATTTTATGTATCATTCGCACATACACAAAGGTCAATTAGAGACCAAATACAGTATATAATTACTAATAGGAATCTTTTACTTACATAAAAATAAGTTAGCATTGAAAAAAAGAAAAATGTTTACATACCTATTAAAAAAAAAAAAAGAGAGAGAATTCCCTGAGTGCATTCCACTCACTTTTATACTTTTCTGGAAGAAATGACAAAGTGTTTGAATTAGGTATCATCACACTCTACAGTATACCAGGCCATTTCAACCACTGAAGGTTGAACTGTGACTAAATGAACTGAATTATGGCTTGATTTTAATTGCTTCCAGAACAGAGATGAAACGATATGTAAATTTTATCTGAACTGAATATGTAAGTGTGTACGTACAAGTATATTACATGCACTCTACCTCTTACACATGATAGTTACCTAGGCCAGGAATGCAACACAGATATTTATTAAGGAGTTCATTTTAAGACAGCATGATATTGACATATCTATTCTTTAAAAACAAACCAACCAAGTAAATTATTAAAGCATATGTTTAATTGCTCTGATTAAGTAGAAAAAGTATAGTAAAAGGCTCACACACACTACTTTGTTTCTTATGACACAAGTGGAAATAATTGTATTATTCCTTTAGAACCTCTACAGGAGTCAAATACTCCCACTGGCTGTGCATTAAATTATTACTTAAAAAATAATCTATTCATTGCTCTGGCAAAGTGGAATAAGTTTAAAATCAACAAATTATTTGCCTAATTTTAATACCTATATACAAACACTGTTTTCAATAAACTTAGTAAACAATATAGAGAAATATCATCATCTTCATGGAACTGCTTGGTGAAATATAGAAAAAGCAATTATTTTGAAGGATATATAAAAATGAATCTATAGGAACTTATTAACTTTGGAAAAAAATTAATGAATAATCAGTTATTTGATTATGACACACACTAACTATATTACTAAGATGTCTAGTGGAAACCATTAGTAACTGAATGAATCTATTGTCTTTAGGGAATTGATCAATTGCAAAAACATACACATATATAGACTTTAACTTTGGCAAGATGGTTAAAGTAATTAAAATCATGAAAAGATGAACATTTCAGATTTTGCAAATGATGAACTATATGCCAAAAAGATTACATACGACAAAAAGAGATTGTAATATGATATAAATTTGCAAGGCAAATGCTGCCTACTCTGTATTTAATACATGATAACAGAATGAAGACTGTTCTCAGCAAGCCATTAAAAAAAAAAATAGTTGCAGACAGCTGAGATACAGTTGAACAAGTACAGTTTGAGAATTCAGTGGTAGAAGCTATGAGGTTTTTTTCTCTCTTGGAATACTTTTTACTTTCAAAACCAAACTTGACCAAAGCCCACTGAAGCTAATAGAGCCTTCTTGGCTTTGGAACAGACTTTGAAAAATAGCATTATGCTGGTTTTGATTGGGTCACGTTAATTTTCTTCAAAGGGTCTAGTGTGGGTCTATACTTTGGAATTCTGTTGAAAACAGAACATGGCTTACAAAAAGTCAAGGCTTCTTCTGCATTTTGTAGTGCCACACTGGTGTGGAGGCTGGGAGTGCTTGGGAGGTTGTCAGGAGACACAGCGGAGACAGATGGCTCAAACTGAACAAAGGGATATTCCAGACCATAGGACATCATGCTCAGTATATAAAGTGCAGGGAAGAAGGAAGGTGGACATTTGGAGTGATGCTGTTTGTCTTTACAAGTCACTGTTACATGTGATGGAGCCCTACTCTCCTGGTAATGGCCAAACTCTCATCCAGCCATGGGGAGCATTATTTTGCTGGCTTGCCTGAGTGGCTTTTGCTTTCCCTATTAAACTTTGTCTCAACTCATGTATTTTCTTTTACCCTTCCAATTCTCTCTCTGATCTCATTGGTGGGGGAGTGAGAGAGTGGCTGCATGGGGCTTGGCTGCTGGCTGGGGACAAACCATGATAGCCCTTTTTGGTGCCCAATGTGGGGTATAAAGTGTTTGAGATAATGACAAATTTGACTGGTTATGCAAGATAGAATTAATAGCTGTTAGTGCTGCTTAGCTAATCACCAGCATGTTCCTGTGCTTGCCATGGGGCTCACTTTCCTGACTCTATATTTGCAGCCAAGTGCTCACTATAGTCCTCACAGAGGACACAGAGAAATTCTGTAAACTTTTCTGAATGAAAAAATATTTGCCTTGAATTGTTGCTTTGTCGAATTGAAGTATAATCATGGTGAATACTCGTTTGCAAGCAGACAAAGTCTGAATTAAAAATATTTCCCTAAACATATCTTCCAGCTCTATTCAAAGGTGTAACTATAAAATATGGAGAAAATTGTCCTAAAATCTTCCCAGATGTATGTCACTCAGAACTATTTCTACAACTATAATGCAAATAAGTGTGATAGAGTTAATCCAAGAACTTCATTAACCATAGACAATAAAAAGGGTCTAAATATAATTTCTACATGCCACAGTGGAGAAAAGCATTTAGCCTTATGCTAATTCACTTACATTTCTGACATTATGTACTTTCATGTATTAGAGTGAGAAGAAATGCATGCATTATGAAATTTTCTTAAGTGCCTCTGGTTTAGAGTCAGTAAATACTTATCTTACTGGGCTCCTACATTCCAGATCCATGAAGATATATGATTATCCATGATTAGTAAAGCACAGTATTAATAGTCAATTTTATAATATTTTTGTGGCTTTAGGCTCAAAAAATTTAACCACAAAAAGCTGCTCAAAAAATTTAATAATAAATATTAATTTCCTGAGGGGATGATGAAAAATATTTGTAATTTTATTTCTTCTTCCTTTTCTGAAGGGGTTAAATTATGTCTTAGTCTTGTGTTCTTATGAATCCTTGTTGTGTAAAAAAAAAAATTTATTTCAGCTGGCAAACTGGAAAGCTTGATTTTAATAAAGAGTATTCACACTGTCTGATACAATGTGTTTGATAGCCAGATCCTTTAAATATTTAGGTGGTCTGTGAAACAGTGCATGGTAAATACCAAAAATAGATCTAATCTTATTTGTTTGTCACATTACCATGCTACCTTTCCAATTTCCAATAAAATAGCTAATAGAGATCACAATGGAATGTGGTAAAGTGCATGAAGAAGTAGAACTTGTTTAAGAATTTATTCTATTTTCCTTACTAGTAAGCATGCCAGAAGAAAAACAGATTTCATGTTTCAATCATTTTTATTTGTTCAAATGAGTAGACTTACATAAGATATACGCCTAGGTATAATTATTCTCCATAGATAATCAATTTCTTTTTTGCTTCACAAGAATGAGTCGCTAATTTTAAGAAGTAATTTACCCACATGTCTTCTTTCTCAGGTAAGCATGGTTTGTGGCTGAAGATTAAACTAAACTTATAGATTATGTTAAATTTGTGGTCACTGAAGTATTTGTCAAAGGAGTTGCATCATCATATACATATCAAGAAATTTAATTTAAATGCCGCATTGGAAAGTTTCTGCTCATAAGAATTAAGCTATTATGGAGACCTGTGAAAAAGATCAATAAATTTGTTTAAAATTGAAAAGTTATTAAATCTGGGTCATTCTGATCATCTTTAAATCTAACAAGATTTGATATCTGAGAAAAAATTTAATTAACAGTGTTTTCTATCAGGTCTACCAAATAGTGGACTGCAGGTTCTTCAGCTCCTAAAAGCCTTTGGAGTAAAGAAAAAGAATAAATAAGAAATTGGCATATATAAGTAGGAAATTTTCCAAAAAGGTACGTTTTGCAGAGTTTCCCCATTGAGTTTCCCTGCTGTTCTTAGTGACATTTCTGTGCATAAATCCCCGTTCTCTGCTTGTGTGCATACTGTTATGGGGAGCATTCATCCAAAGGCAGTGTGCATTCTTCATTGTTGTGAAACATGACTCTCTGTAAGCAGCAGACGCTGCAAAGGTATCAGCATGCATGTCCTTGTTTCCTTCACCCTAAAATAAATAAGTAAATGCTGCAGAAAGCCAGAAATTATATCATCATCTGAGATTACTCCCCATCATTAAAGCTATGAATTCCATTCTGTAAGTCAAACCATCAATTAGTCAAACTCTAGGATGTTTCTATTTCACACCCATGTGGTATGACCTCAACAAGCCTTCCTGAGCTGATTATTACTTTGGTGTTGAGAGTGAATTTATTTTCCTGGACTTAACTACTCCAGCTGTCTGCCACTGGCGATAGATATGGATGACCATCATTCAACTAATTAACCGAAAGTTTCTAAGTCATTAATGAATCTTGCATTCTAGGAGGAAAGTAAAATTAATCTTCTAGGATTAACTGATTGGATGCTTTTGCTAAGGAATCAAGCTAGCAGTTGGGGATATGTTGTAGGTTGCATCATGATTTATTACAAAATTTCATTTAAAGGATTATAGGAAAGCTCTAGACTTATTAATGAAGTATGAAAGATGTAAAAGATGATAAAGAAACATTAAAGGTCCTTTGAATCATAGTAAACTATGAACAAAATATAACTTAACAAGCAGGGCAGACTACCTATAGGTTTATTGTGCAGACTTTCCTAAGATCCCAGGCTAGTAGGACCATTCAAGAAAATGCTTAACGCTCTGTGTATGACTAAACAATACAGATTTTTGGGGTCCTTAGAGCCTTATTTAACTGTTTTTTTCATAAGGAAGGAGCTTAAGCTAGTGTTTAAAAGTTGAACTCATCCTTAAGCCTTTTGCTTAACACAAGCCTAGGCCAGGATTTGACAGAAAAGTTAACAATCATTCTGATACTCTTTTTTGTCTTCAAAACTCTTGTATTGTAGCTTTAGGTAACAAATAATGCCACGTCCTGTTTCTGTATTCATTTGCTGTGTACTAATACAGGCGGTCAGCGAGCGGTGTTTATACAGGGATGTTAACAATTATAGTTAGATGATAGCTAGAAAATTTGTGTGCAGCACATACATATATCTTACATGTGCCTTTATTGATTTAAAACTTCTTTATCTATAGCCTTCTGGAAAGCAGTAGGGAAATAATAGAACTAATATTATCTAAAATAAAAGCAGTAACTTGATTACCTTCAAGATGTGAATTAGTCCAAACATGTATCCTTTTCACATTAATAAATTAACTAGTTCTCTTTAGTTGCACTTTAAATTCTTCCTTTTTAAATTACAATTCTATATTCAAGGAGAAATATTCAAGCTTCACAGGCCATTCTTACATATTAGTTAATTTCCAGTGTAAAAGGAACATACTTCAGAATCCATCAGGGCTACTGAGACCTTATCAGCTATCTATAAATCTAAAGTTCTTTCTAGCAGTAATGATTAGATAGGTAGACAAATTAAAAATGAACTGATGGTAGCTGAAATAAGACATTGGAAAAAATTATCTGAAGTCTGTGACCTAAGTTTAAAAAATACCAAAACAGTTCCTAAAAGTTACCAAATTTAGCTGGCTTTTAGGATCTGTACTTGAATTTTTTAAATTAAATGAAAAAGTCTAGTGCAGTTTGTGGTCAATAAGTAGATATCAAAGGACTTCATATAAGTAGGTTTTTTGTTTGTTTATTTTTTAAAATAAAAATAAATTCTTTTTTAAAATAAATGCATAATACTGATTTCAGTTACATTTTACGTAGACTTAACAAGCAAAGTAGCTTCTGACTGCCAATACATCTAGATTTTTATATTGCAAAATAACACATGCTTTGTCATAGCCAATTCATTTAATATTTGCCTTGTAGTATAATTTGTGATCATGTTTTCATTAAGTACTGCTAAGGTACTGCATAGAAATAATTCCTGTTAGTTTTGTGGGAACCATCTGCTTTCACAAGAGGAAAAAATCAGTGCAGTGCAGTGTTGCAGTTGAAATTTAAATAGTCCTACAGGTTTATTGTACAACTTTATGAACAGGATCATTTTTCAGGGTATATGTCAATTCAAGTAAAATCTGTGGACATGTAATATGAAAAAATGGCTCTTCAAGAATAAACAAAATCTCATAATAGTAAAGAATGTATACATTCCTTCAGCTTTGGGGAATATTCTCAACATTGGCCACATTGCTGGTGAGTTATTGAACCTTCTATACACATGGAAGGAAAAAAAGAGAGATAATGGGTACAATAATCATCCTAATAATACCACAAGCTGAATTTCAACTTCCAAACCTCTCTTCAAAGGTAAAAGTTAGCTTCCAAAGCTTTTTAAGAGGCTGCTGCCCTTTTCAAACTACATTTCAGGTGCATCATTCTTTCTGATTTATACATGCTAAATTCTATGTGCCCTATTCTTCCTGCTCAAAGCAGAAGAAGACTGTGTAATTTCATTCTGCATCCTGGCAACCTCGTTCAGTTCAGACTGGCTGAAAAGTGTAAAGGCTAATTACATGAATATTGGCTGTGGACTGAGCGGGGGATGGATAGTTCCTATAGCTTGTGTCTGATGCTCACATACGAGATAGAGGCAGAGCAGTTCTTTCTCTACAAAATTATTGAGACTCTTACCCCTTCACTCAGAACTATTGAGATAACACAGCAGCAGAAAGCAAGGGGAATAATGACAAAAATCCAGGGCAGCATTTCAGACAGTATGAAGTATCATAAGCAGAGGCATCTTTCTTGTTGGCTTTGTATTTCTCTTTTTAAAGAGCAAATTAAAACCGTTTGATGACTCTGAATTGCACATTAGGCATCCAGGACAGATGTAATTGTCACTTGAGAGAAATAAGCATAATGTATGTTACCTACACATGAACACCAGAATAGAATCTATGGCTAAGAGAAAGATGAAACTGCTTATATCATAAGAAGAAACTAGGGAAAAAATGTACTAATAAAATAGTTGACTCTTCAGTGGGCAATACCATGGCTATATATCCATCACCAGTTTGTAAAGAGTGAGATATTGCTCTGGGAAATATGTAGTTTGCTTAAATCCTGTTCCTTGCATTATTTGCACATCAGAATCTGATATCACATTTGTCAGTGTTGTGATACCTTCAGGTTAAAGACCCGCTGAAGATCAAACTGAAAGGAAATAGCCTTTCTGGTCACAGTTGAAATACTATAATTTGATGATATTGGAAGTTTTGCTTCTGTGGAATTATTGAAAAAGTGCAGGTGGATTTGTCAAGACACTACACATATGATTAATCAATATAAGTAACTGGGGATTAAAACAATAAGTATTGTTAAGGGAGAGGTGTGTGACACTGTTTTCCTGACTCAATCTCAGATTTGCTATGACTTTTTGTACAGTTGTTCTGATACAAAAAACAAAACAAAACAAAACAAAACACAACAAACAAACAAACAATCACCCCCAAAAAACTCTGACACAAATAACAAAAAACCTGTACTCCCAGTATTTTCAAATGGACAGCTTCTGATCATGTTATCATCGAAGAATTGATAACAAAGAGAATAGCAGAACATTGGACCTACTGCTGGTCTTTTTACATAGGAAATTTATGATTCTCTGATTCATTACATATTTTCTTACTCTAACTCTCAATCTATAGTTGGCTCTGCTGATCTAGAAGGCAGGCTGGTGAGAGGCATGGAGCTTGATGCAGTTACTGGTTCTGCTACCAGTCTGCTGTATGATTTTGGACAAGTCTTTAAATTTCTCTGCATTTTCTGTTTGAACTTCTGATTCTCTCAAGTGTGTTTGTAATCAATTCTTGCCTGTTTTTGACCATATATGAACATGTAATGCCTACCTAGAGAAATGGTTGTGGGTTTTTTGGGTTTTAATCGTTGGTTTCTGAGTAGTTCTTTTTATTGTTATTTGGTTTGTTTGGCCTTTTTTTGATTTAGGTTTTTATGTTCTGAGGTTTTTCTTGGGGTTTGTTTTTGTGTTGTGTTTTGTTGTCGTTGCTGTTGTTGTTGTTGTTTTGGTTGGTTTGTTGTTTTCATATTTGGTTTTGGTCTTAAATGTAATCTAAGGACTTTTTCGTTTGAAATTATACTGCCTACAAACATTTTGATGTCTAGAAAGAGGCTGAGCACTTGGAAGCTACTAGACTCATTACTTGCAGTGTTCTAACAAATCTTTTGATTTTTATATGCAACTGAAAAAGTAACAGCAATGACTGCAATAAGGCATTAACAGCACTGCCTAAAGCAAATGTTGCTGTTTGTACGGATGAAGAGGAATCTGCAAGCACTCGATGGACTGAATCATTGCTCTGTGTGACTCAGCAGAGGATCACTTTAGGTATTTTTGTGTGAAGATGTTCAGCTGCAGAGCCAGTAGCTTCTCAGTGCTGAATATTTTTTTTGCAGACAGTAATGAAAATCATAATGGAAGTTAAGCCAAAGGGATCCTTTGGAAACAAAGGAAATAAAAACTAGGAAGACTACTACAAAATGGGAATCTCTGTGCAATGGTATTTGTATATTTGATGAAAATATCCCAGTGTGACACTACCCAGGAGGTTTGAACAAAACAGGACATGTTTTACACTCTGCAATCAGCTTCCAGTTTCCTTTCATCTACAACTGAAAGAAGTTTGTAAATGCCAGGATCTAACTGCTCAAAAACTGGTGCTGAAACGTTTTGCATACAAAGAACCATCTAATGTCAATGCTGATTAGAGTCTCTAGTCATTTCTAGAAGGACTCTCGGATCTATTTTTTTTGGCCTGATTGCAATTTGCAAACCTATAGAAAGAAAGTCCAAAAGAGGAAGAAAAAAAAGGACTATTTTGGCTGTTTTCTAGTACTAAATTTTTACCAAGTAGCTTCTCTCTAAAAATGATCTAGCTGTTATTTAAACATTACTGGGAGTTCTAATAAACTTGCTCTCAAATATAATTTTAAGCCACCTACAGTCTAAGTAAAAGCAATTAATTATGTACAGGAAAGAGAGGAAAAGTTTTTAATAAACATTCTGCTGCCCCATCAGAGAAAGAAAGGGTTGGTACATTTCTACTCTGTAGTGCACAGCACTAGAGATTTGGAGAAATGACAGAATGATCCTAGCCTTACATCCTTAGGTACAAAACAAAGTATTGGTAGCATGAGTTTCTCTACTTCATTGGGCTCTGGGTCAGGGAATAAGATTTCACAACATGAGCAAAGAACTTCAGAGAAAAGCCTGAGAGAGCTGACCTAAAGCACAAGAGAAGAGAAAGTTAAAGATTCCCCCCCCCTCCATGCAAGCCCTGTACAATTTTCTTTCATGTATAAATAATAGCCATACTGCATAAAAGGTGCAAGATAGATCATCTTTAATGGCTTAAAATGGCAGCCAAAAATAGAATCTTGGGATTTTTTTTTTAAGTCCTTTTAGCACATTCTAGGAGAAAGCCCTTGTCAAGAGAAATAGACATTTTTGGACAAGCTAGCACATTTGTTCCCATAACCTCAAATGGAAATTCCCAACCATCCGTGAAATCAAAGGGAAGACAGGTTCCTCCTACAAAAAGACATTTGTAATTATACTGTTAGGGATCAGCATTCTCTCTCTCTCTTTTATACTCCTACTCCTCCCATTCTTTCTTGAGATATCTAACCAGGTCTCATTAGAAGAGAAAATCAGAGCGAGGAAAATAGACACAAAATATGCAACACTTACTTAAACTGACTTACAATATGAGAAGTCTTTTAGTTGTAGAGACAAGAGAGTTAATCTCCATACTGAACAAATAATAATAAAAAAATCCGAAAATGTAAATACTAAAAAGCAATTTCTCTATGCATCAATTAATACAGTCAGAAAACCCATAACCTGAAACAATATATAAGTCCTATATTCTCTAGACAGTTATAGCCTGCATATATTCTATTATAATTTAAGCAGATCTCTTTTTTTAGTCCAACTTCAGGAGATATCTGTATGAAGGACTCTTCCCTGCAGTTGAAAACTGAATTTACTGAACGCTGACAAGACTGTTATTGTTGATTATGCCTGATACACCACAAGCCTTTAACCTTACCTGTCAGACTAATTGCACCGTGAAAAGGCAGATTGAAGGGACTTTCATGCTGTGTTTTGTATCACCAGGATGGTTCAGAGGAAGCTGTACTTATCTCTAGTCAGTGACACAGAGAAGTCATGGCTTCCCTGCATTCACAGGAGAGAAAAGTGCATTGTGCTACTGCCTACATGAAGAATAAAATATCATCTGACAAAAGTTGGGTAAAATTCAGAAGTTAGCAGGACCAACAAATTTATAAAGAAAGTAAATTACCTGTGCATGAGCTGGCTGAGAAGGAAGTGACCAGCACGGGAAAGAAAAATGATTGGGAGGACTCAGGACGGAGTGAGGACCTGTTTGGATTAAAGTTAGAAAAGTAGCTATTACCTTGCATTTGCCCTTCTGCCTGTGTGTGTCTGGAGTTATGTGTGATACCTTGTGAATGCCAGTACCCATGTGATGGAATATGTCTAAGAAAGGCTATAAGCTTGTGACTCACTGTATGGCAAAGGCAAGGTAACTGTTCCATTAGTGGGATCTGAATGTCCTTTCAAACCCCTGGATATGTGAGAAGATATGAAGGGCAAATGATGTACATTTTACATGTAAATTTATACAGAATTCTCTTCAGTTTCTGTATGGTTAGACTAAAGAACTTCCAGAAAGTAACCTAAATTAATTGCTTTGAAAAGAGGAAATGCAGACTCAAGGTGTTTGTCATCCTGTGAATTATGTCTAAACAATTTCAGACAGCTCCCCACACAGGAAAACTTTCTTACCTTTTTACTGCCACAACCTACTCAACAGAGTGTGAAATAAGGGCTATCAGGTGTTTCAGAGAGTGTACATGCTCCTTTTTTTCACTTTTCCTTTCACCTTCCCTCCTGCAGTCCTCCCAGATTTTATTTTTTTCTTTTATCATAAGCAAAGCTCTGTCAATCTGTTCCAACTAATCCCAGGATCAGTACAGCTATACTAGTTCAGTACAGCTGTATCTAACAAGGTGCTTACCTCTGAAGCATTTGCAGATAATTCCCATTGGCTATGGACTGTCCCAAGAAAAACAGATATCCTGTATTTCCTGGCTTTCAGAAATCAGCATCCTGGAAAGTCAGAAAATACACAGGAAAACCTTCCATCTGCTAAAGTTTTTGTCTTTTGTCATTTGACATGTAAGATGAATAAACAGGCTTAACATGAACTCAAGTTAAAATACCAACATCAAACACAGAAGAGGTGGTTATGTGTCCAGATTGGCAAAAAAGACACCAGAAGGTTTGTACAGAGCCAATAGTAAAGTGCATGGTCTAGCAAAGATAGGCAATCAGAACAGGACAAACAATGATGTCCGCCCAACTGTCTGGAAGTTCTTTTCCTCTCCACAGATAAAATGGAGGCATGACAATATTTCTTCATATTTTTATTACAGGAATCCTAAGAGGTTCTGAGAGAGATAAGAACCTTACTGTCCTTCTTTTTACACCTGCGTAGCCGAATTATACTAGAAATAGGCAATTATTATAATTTTACAGATGCAGAATCAAAGTCCAGTGACAAAATCACTGATTTTTCTGAAAACCTGCAGCAGAGGTAAGGCAAAGGACAGAGATGCCTTGAATCTCAGAACATAATGCATTGTCATCTTCCCCTGCTCTTACAGGAAAAGGAGTAGGCGATTCAATTTGATGTTTCATCCATCTGTTTCTTCATACAACAAAATTAATTCCCATGATGAATTTCTGTGTTGATACTCCTATTTCAGGTCTGATACTGTTTCAGTTTAATCATTTCTCCTCTATTTGTGTTCATTAGCTGAAGGTGTTTGTGAAATATCATCTTATTTCTTGTGTAAATGCCTTCAGGATTCAAAGATCACCCCTTTATCTTTCCTTTGCCTTTGTATTATCAACTAACTTCAGGATACGATTTGAATATGGATGCTGTGATTAAGTCTCATGGCATGATGGAGTGAGTTTTCTAAAATCTTAAATGACTTCTTATTAGGGCCCAGATACTTTACATCTTTCACCATGTTATGAAAACATATCCTCCTTTGACAGAAAGATTTGTTTAATATACATAAAAGCTTATAGAATCCTTGAGATTTGGATTCTTACAGCCATACATGTTACTAAGCAGGTTTTCTGTGATGATAAGTGAAAGTATTTGTGCAACACAGAGTTTTCCAGCTTTATGCAGAACCGACGCTCTGATGCTTTCCAGTACCTTTCTGAACTGGTGGAAAATCAAAGAATAAAGTTCAATGAGATTAAAGTACATGGATTTACTTCCTCTTTCTCAAAGGCAGAAAATCTGTAGCTCTGGAGCTATTCATCCCCTGGATCAACTTTCTTTGTACACCCTCCACAGACACCAGAATTAGATCATCTGTCATGAAGACAGTCCACTTATATCCAGGTTGCTTTGTAGAGTGTGGAAAGAATTATCTTATTTAACGCAAATCTAGAATAATTCCACTGAAGTCAATGTGATTTCTCTGATTTTTCTTTCCAATAGGAATGAGAGCAGAATATATCTCTGTTAAGTAAATTCTGACATCCCTGCCTTCTAAGAAGAGCTGGAATGCAAAATTTAAAGGTGAGAGACTTAATGTATCCATGTCTAATGGTCTATAATACAAATCCACTACGAGTGCATGTTCTCAGAGCTACTTGTATTCATTTTATATATTTTTAAATTACTATCACTCATATGATTTAACCAACTGAACAAGCAGCTGAGCTAAAATCTGGGTGACAACAAAATAATTTGAAGCAGAGTACTTTTTTTTCTCCATGGACAGCAGTCCTCTCTTTCCACACTGGAATATTTTAGTATATCTTAGAGACAGACCTGACTCATCAGTTAACACTGCACAGCAGGGATAGTGAAGAAATCATGGTAAAATTGAGTTTTGCAGGTTTTATCTGAGAGACCACTTACATAAGTAATTCCATTTATTTCATTGTGCTGCTGTGCGTAATCTGTTAGCATCTTAAAATGGGTAGGTTGGATATTGTCTATACTCAGCTCAGCTGTATTGCTTTACACCTGGACAGGAAAGTATAAACCTTTGTGTCCAGATCCAAATTTTATGAAGTTTGGATGGCATTAATGTGTATTTCTGACCAGTGGCACTTCTCCAAAATACAAATGTAGATAACTAGGAGAGGAGCTGCCTTTTTGGACTTTCTCATCTGCAGAGTAATAATTGTTTTCTCTAACCAGAAATGAAGATCATAAGGAATTATTCCCAGTTTTTCTAGGAATATTGCCAAAGTATGTGATAGACCATTAAAAAAAAAAAAAAATCTCTCTAAGTTTTCTTTTTTCTATGGTTGACTTTCTGAGACTCTAAAAGCAAATGCCTGTTATTCCCATGGCAAACGAATATCCTCCTCCTGCAAACTCTTCATTATTCCAGTAACCCACAGTCATTAATAGTCACCTTAATTTCGATGGGATAAGAAACATTAGCAAGGTAAAGAAACATCTTCACCTGCACGCAACCAAATTCTTGCTGAGCTGTATTTAACCCATAAATAGTCCCACTGAAGTCAAGAGGAACAATTAGTGTGTAGAGAACTCCCAGTAAGCATCGGTATCAGAGTTCGGCTTAACAAACAAGTCCCAGCCCTTTAATGAAATTTATGCAATTGCTATTCTACAACCACATACAGCCCCATTAGCTTCAACCAGGATCCATAAGGGACTCATTGCAAAACTAGGTCTTAAAGGCAGGCTGCCAAGAATGAATGGTTTAACTTCAGGGATGATGTTAAAATGATTTAGATTGACAGTTAAATTAAGTGAAACTACCTGTGTAGACACACACTAGTTTAGTATGCCCCTGTAATTTACAGTTTAAAACCCCAGGAGTACCCACACACCACCTCACAGGGGCTTAATACTGCAACATAACAGACTTTGTTTGCTAACAGCACTCAAGAGGCACATTCTATCTGACAATTATTCCCCACTTTGTGAATCTCACAGGCAGCATGACCTGTGCCTAATGATGAGTTTCTTTTCTTTACCAGGATGCTTTACCTATCTGTCTTGCCCTGTCTGCTCCTGCATTCTCTCATCACCTTGCACATCTGTGCAGAGGATGGACTGTTCACTTCTGACCATGTTTACTCTTTTCATGATCCTATTTGGTCTGTAAGAAATAAGGCCTGTGAGTGTTGGCTTTTGAAATCTCATCAGAGATATTTTAACAAACAAATATACTTTTTAAATCTTAGATAAATGAAATAAAATATCTTTCCCAGGCCTAGAAATCTGGTGCTGCATTCAGTAAACAGTCTTCCATCTCTTGATACAGTATAATATGAAAACTACTTGGAGAGACCCATGCCAGTGATTTTACTGAGCTGTGAATAAGACCCAATAGCAGATAATTTGTTGCAGATATAACACAATGAACTGATTTTCAAATATTCCTGTTCTCTGGTTTTCTCTTCTGGACTTGGTAATAAATTGCTGATCTTTGATCTTGTAGTCCTTTATCTGTCACAAGCCTGTGCCAGTTTTACACAATATCCATAAAACCACTCTATGGTCTGGTAGGTAGCTCTGTAATATCTGTAACATGTAGGTAGCCTAACCTGGGTTCTATTTTGATTTGGTTTTTTTTTTTTGGTTTTTTTTTTCCACTTTAAAAAGGTTGGGCATTTTTCTGTTGTGCTCTCCAATGGATAGGAGAAAACTGTGTGGGATAGACAAGGGGTTTTGTTTGCTTTCTTCCTTTAACCTCTCCTTACCTCTCAAAAAAACCCTTACAGACATTTTATGACATATTTCACCTTGATTAAAATAAATATTTAGAAAGATTTCAAAGTGTGGCAGTAGGACATAAAAATACACTGTTTTTTACTGAATTCTGTTTGTTCCTTCAGTGGAGTGTATCTAAACCATTTAGATTCACAGCAAGAGTCCAGACTAACTAGAAGTGTCAGAAATCATGTTTTTAAAAAACAAAACAAAACAAAACAAAACTAAATAAACCACAAAACAAGAGAAATTGATGGATATGCTTTTTTTTTAATATAGATACACAAGGCCAAGTTGGATGGGGCTCTGAGTGACCTGGTCTAATGGATGGTGTCCCTGTTCACAGCAGTGCAGTTGGAACTAGATGGTATTTAAGGTCCATTTCAACCCAAATCATTTTATGGTACTGTGACATGATTTTTTCCATATTTTTTATCTCTTCTCCATCTCTTGTTTTCTTTGATCTTCTATGTGCACATTACTGCCCCTAATTTCTGGGGAGGTAATTCTCCCCAGAAATTCTCAGGTAAACTGTCCTATACAGAATGTTATAAAATGTCCATCACCTCCAAATTGTACACATACTTCCATGAAAAACTGAACCCTGAAATAAAGGTTGGAACTTGTGGCTAAAGATAAGTTGACTTTTTTCCCAGAACTAGAGTTAGTAAGTAAAAATTCATTTCAGAATTACGATTGGCTCTAATATGTCTCTAATGGAAGAACATGACTAAACTAAATGAAAACTATGTTAATTAAATTGTTAGTATTCAGTATTCAATTTTCATCCATTTATTTATCTTATAAATAGAGATCTGTGATCTTCACATTTGCCATAAACAATTTTCAAGGTTTTGTTCTCTCTCTGCTCTTAAATGTCCCAACTTCAGGGAAAACTTTCAGGTTCTCTGAGCTATATTAGTAGGCTTGGAATCTACAATCTAGTATAAAATTAAACACATATTTAAGGACTTCTCTGAAAGAGAGTAAAAAATCTTGAAGCTCGTAACAGTTCTTAAGTCAACAGTAACTAAACATTGTGCAGTCCATGAAAGTTTATTTTTTAAAATAATATATGTAATAAAAAAGAAGAAACTATATATTAAATGAAGAAGAAACCACACAAAGAAGAAGAAAATATATATACACACACATATAAAAGCTTCTATACTCCCTATAGGAAAGGATTCTTTGGGGCTATGAAAATCTGTGCAATCAAGAAAGGAAAGAAAAGCTGGTTTTAATCCAAATGCTTTATGCATTTTTGGTATTTATTGAATCAACTTAGAAAATCCCAGCAAATAACTCATGGTGTACAATTTATAGTAAGGGATCAAACATCTTATGTTCTAAGCCTGTCTAATTTCAAATTTTTATTGACAGGAAAAGTACACAATGTTTATGTGCTCTATTCTTTCAGGGAAAAAAAAAAGGAAAGAGAAAAGAGAAGCATCACTCTAAACCCACTCACATCTCATCTCATCAGTCATAACCTGCATGAATGATAATAGGTATTCAAAGCTCTCTAGTTCTATGTGACAGTTCTAATAATGCAGTGCCAGATGTTTAAAATGTCTGCCATACCCAGAGGTTGCAGTGCAGTGACCTCCATGGTCTCCCATCCAAAGGAATTGGTTGGCAAATCTAAACATAATTACAGGGCAATCCATTTCTTATAGGAATGATTGCAATATAGCAAAAAAATAAAAAAAAAAAAAAGCAAAAGCACTTGAAAAACTAAATATGTTAAATGGAATGTATTGTTTTCTCATTATAATAGATACTCTTTGGGTTTCTATTATTACTGCCTCCTAAGAAGAGAGCACACAAGGAGTTTGAGCATGTTTGAGAGATGGAAGAACATCAAGTAATGTAACCTTTGTGCTTTCATTCCTACAAGCTGTGTAAACCACTGAGTTAAAACAAATATTTCTAAAAAACAATTTTTTTTTGTTAAGCCTTTGCAGCAGCACATTGGGCATGTTCTTACTGTCCAGAGTCCTTGGCAGATAGCTGGAAGAGCAGCATGCTCCTTATCACATTTTACCAGCAAACTTGCTGTAATAATACTATATCCTCGCTTTCAAAATTAATTTAGCAAGCGTGCAGAATTAATGCACAGCCTTTTTCAAGACCCAAAGCCTGACCCAAACCAAAGGAAAAAATCCCCTTTATTCTTGATGCTAAAAATTCTTGCAAAATAAATAAATACAGCACCCATTGGCCTGTGTAAGTGAATGTGAAGTAAACATGCAAGTATTTGAAGTTACATTAGTTACACAATCAGTGTCAGTGAAATGACAATATGAGAGCTGTCTGTTGCAAACTGGAATGGTTTGTAATGACCATCAGGTTGCTGTAGTTAGTTGTTCTGTCTGTCAAAGATTAAATGCCCCATCTATTGCTATCACACTGGTGTTATTAGTAGGTTATTAAAAGATATTACAGAGCAGAACTGAAGAGGCCTTCTTTTTGTTCAGTACTCATCACACAGAGAAGCAAGTGACAGTGCATGTTACAGTTGGCATTGCAGCCACCCCTAAAGCCTGAACAGAGATGAGGGGCCCCTCAGACAAAGCAATGCAGTTAGGTAAAATAGAGGAAGCTGGTAGATTAGAAGGTCAGGGATGGTGTTCTCTAAACTGATTCTTCTTATCCTCCCTTTTCTCCAGAGAAATTCAGCAGATAATGAGCAGTTCTGACCCTGCCCTCTCCCATGTAGAATGCAAGGGGTTAATTTAATCTAGTGAAGTTTCTCTTAAGCCCTGATGACAAAGTTCCCATGACCACACTTGTGAAATGCTGCCCTTTCCTTTTTCAAGGGCTCATATCACCTTTCACTGTGGGATTTTCATTTCAGTTCCAACCAAGGACAGTGTTTAGACCTTTCTCTTCCTCCCTAGTTTAGTTATATTTGAATATCATGACGGGAGGTGTACAAATACACCCCCCAGGACGAGATGCCCAGATTGGGAAGGGACTTGAAGTTCTCTTTATCTCCCATAAAAGGTGAAGAAGCCAGAACTTTCTTTCCCAATTTGGAACTGTTCTGAACCAGGACACCTCATAAGACCCCCTGGACTTCACTTTAAACTTCAGACTATCTGGCTGGACAAGTGCCGAAGGCCCCACCTAGACAGTTACTACTAAAAGCACTGGACAAAGGAACCTCGGTGGCATTTTGGGGGTGTTTTAGCAGAGACAAGGACTTCTTTGCCTCTTTTCTCCATAGAGAGTTTTTTATTTTTGAAGTTAATAAACTTTTTTGTTTCTAACACCACCTTAGGTGCCCATCCTGCTTATTTTATGCCATTGGGATTTGCAGGACAAAAACTCAAAGAGTGATAGAACTTCTGAGGGCTCATAACACCTGGCCCAAGCAGAATTCTATCAGGGAGGGACTCAGGAGAAACCTCTCCCACCTCCACTGTCTGCCTTACTGCACATAGCACTCACAGCTGATCACGAAACCTCCGTCTACCAGACCATGAAGGGGTTTCACTGAGATACCTTCCCCAGCTCATCATCTTCTATTGGTGACAACAAAGCCAGCCCCAGAGCTCTCAGAGGTGCCTTCACACACACAACTGGGCAGAGCTGAGAGAAGAATTTTGCTTCTTTCTGCTGCTCAGAGGCATCTGAAGCCCCTATCATCTTGCATGCAGAAACAGTGACTCATCCATCCTCACTGCAAAGACTTTTGATATTGGGGCACTTCTCCAGGCACCAAAATCTGCTATTTTTACAAAGAAACTTGGCTCTGATTGAGCTTCCTTACCCCTGGAGAAAATTAAAACCTCATTCTGTAGAAACTTTCCAAAAAGCACAAATGCTTCTTGCTTCTCAACCATTCCTTTTAGGATCATGGCCTCATTTATCAGGTTCTCTTAATTTCAGAACTGGCCATAATAATTTTGCATGGATAGCTGCCCAGTTGGGTTCAGGGACAAGTTCACGAGTTCATAAAAAAACCCCTAATCATGGAGAGACAAGTTTTGAGACACTTGTTGTGTAGATAAGCTATTGTGAATACAATGTGTGGGTCGCTCTAAAGGCAAATAATTTTACTTTGTAGAGTTACAAAAAGTCATGTTATCATGACAGATAAATCTGGAGCTATAAAATATGAAACAACCTTGTTTTTATACCATTGAACTATTTTGGAAAACTAAAGTTTGATGAAATAATGTGTTGGCTTAGGTTTTTTCTTTTTTTTTTTGTTGTTGTTTTTTTTTGTTTTGTTTTGGAGGTTTTTTTTCTTTTTTTGTTTGTTTTTATTTTTTTTCCAAATGCATCAATAATATTTCATTTGATTTATATATCTGCAGCTGTCAGCTACCTCCAAACCTCTAAGTGCACTGATATGGAAACATTTTTACTAAAAACTTCTTAGGAATACCTTAGAGAGTTCACATTCATATCTATTTAAGTCAGCAGATGAATAGAATCTACCTAACCTAATTGGGGCTGAGGAAAAAAATCAATAAAGCAAGCTTTCTTCTTATCAGCTCATATCCCATTTCTTCTTGGTTACTGCTTGCACTGTGGCTTATTTGGAGGAAACCTGTGTTCAGAGTTTAATTTGCTCTGCTCATTCCATGGTTACATCCCTTGGATATAAAGTTCTTCTCTCTCTTTCTCTCCCTCTCTCTCTCTCTCTCTCTCTTTCTCTCTCTCTCTCTCTTTCTAAAAACTAAGGAGTAGTATATGGAAATAAAACATCATGGAAGACATAATGGCGAACACAGTTTCATTAAATGCATTTTCATAGTGGGAAAAATGATAACTTTAATATTTCGTTAATTAAAGTACATCAGAGGAAATTCAACATGCTGTCATACAAAAGGTGTTTGGGGTTGTTTTCAATATCAATACTAAATATGTTTTCCTTTTTCTTATCCTGCCTAGTGCACCGTATCTGCCTAGTGACACTCATAGAATCCATGAAGAGTCATGGAAGCAAATAGGATTCATCATCCCAGGAGGCCACATTTTTCACAAGGATACATGAGAGGAGGAAGTGTTTTAGCATTAGTTCTGGATAACCGTGGTTCCCTGTGTTCTAAAGTTTCTGGAATAATTCCACCAGATACAAGTTATCTCACTCCACACCAAAAGGAAGGGATTTAATTCCCTGAAGTTTCCACTCGGTCTGAAGGAGACTATCAGCTTCTGCTGTACCACCTGGCTTCTCTAGCTTTCTCCTGATATTATCATTCTGTATCCTGTACAAATCATAGTGCTACAGCATCTTCTTTTGAGGCATTGCCTTTGTAAGTCTCCCTGAATGAAGGTAGAAATTATATAAATGGCAATATGAGATATCTGTGTGAAGTATCCCAGTTTTGAGTCACCCTGCTGCTGTTTTGAGTATGCAACAACTATAGCAATGGAAAGGAATACATTGCACTTGAACCTGCAGATCAGATTCTAGGATAATGACAGAAAAAGAAGAAAGAGCAGTATTCACCATCCCTTGCTTTCCCAAGCCAGATCCATGATTCACGGGAAAAAAAAAAATCACGGGCTCAAAGAACACAATCTTTGATCATCACAGTCTGACAGTCACAGATGTTGCAATGTGCAACACAATATAATGCTGTACAGAGACATTGCTTCGAGGAAATATCTGTTAGATTCAGGACAGTAATGTGTAAGTGATGACAGAAAATGTTTCTGGTTTGTTATTTTTAACTAGACTTCTGGGACCAGGCTGGTATTCCAAGAATGGTGATATGCTTGCTGTGGTAGATACTAATTCCCAAGAAAACAAGGACTTTCACTGTGGATGAAACACAGCAGGTCATTCTCTAAATGCTCCCAGTTTCCTCTCTTGCAGTGAAACACCCAAGCTTCAGTGCATGTTTATTGCTGGAGGAAATAAAATTAAATAGTGTAAAAAAAAGAAAAGAAAAGATCTCTGTTCTTGTGCATGGTTGAGGGAAAAAACTTGGCTTAATGGCTTTAGGCTGTGGTGCTATCAATTTTATGAATGAAGTTGAACAATATTTTTTCTTAGACACATTACACCTTTAATTACAAAGACACTTATTTGTAGGCTTTTTTCTATCTTCAACAAAGGGACTATTAGATCCATCTAAATGTTTACAAAAAAAGCTATAAAACTGATATAATAATAATAAAAATAGTAATCCCATGTGTTCCTATTAGGGAAAGTGTGATGAGTAATTGTGTCTAATTTATCCTCTAATATGTTAACATTACATAACTGCCCTTACCTCCAAATTTTTTTAACTTTAAATGCATAAGAAATTCTAGAGAATGAGTTACAATTTAGTTTTTGCAATGATAGTTCTTACATTTGGAGAAAAAGCCCACTCTGCCTGATTTGTATATGATTTTTTTAAATCATTTGTTACTAGGAAAAAAAATAAGGACTTGGGAAAGAAAATAATGGAATAAAATAATCAATACTCTAAATCTTACAGACTTTCTCCCTAATTTAGAAAATGGGGTGTATTACAAACTATAATTTATTTCTGGCATTAAGAAAGCTCATAGCTTACCATAATTTTTAAGGCAGGATAGTTGAAAGGACCTAAAGATAATATGACACATGAGATTTCTAATAGAGCTGCACTGTGAAATCCTATGGGCAATTGCTTAGAAGCTATCTGAAATTACCTGGTTTTATACCAATTTCATTGTTTTTATGTTGGTCTGGATTCCGCATCTTCATGGCATCAGACTTCATGGCACTGTTAACACTGCTAATTCTTCTAAAGATTTGGCTGCTTAAAATTACTTGTTCATACTATCTGTATAATGAATTGTCCTCTTCAAGGTGATAAATTATTTATTAGTCTAATGAACAAATCAATCAGTAGAGCTGGATAACTGGAACACACAGCTTTTGGCAAAGTAAGGTCTGCATGTTTAAATTTATCACAGAAAAGCCTTGACTTTGATGCAGACCTTTCAGAGGTGTTTATTAATCATGATCTCATTACAGTTTTGGTAGACTAATAGCTTTTTATTTGTCAGAATGGTTTCTGATGATGTAGTGCTGTTGTCCTATAAATACAGATACACTATTTAACCTTCTGCAAAATTGTTCAAAGGTAGCTAATTTCTAACATTGTGCTTTATAATAAAACAAATCAAGATTGATAACTTAAGTCAGAGGGATTTCAGAGCTGGTGTCTGAAATGTTGTGGCTCTCAGGTACAGAACTTGGAAGCAGCTCACGGGTCAGCTGAAGCGCACAGTAGGGACTCCTGGCAGAATTGAAAGTATTAGTCTGGTATCAGGTCCAATACTTTGGAATATGGCAAGGAGCCTCTAGTTGCAGAAACACACATATTGAGTACATTAGGCATATTTTAGTGTTTATTAGTGAGAGATTTGGGATTTAGACTAGAATGTACTCTGAAACTAATTGAAATGTACAACTTCAGAAGGGTGAAATGGCATGTACTGTAACTCATCAGTGTAATAAGTGTGAATTAGTTCCTGAACCATAGCTCTACAACTTATTCACATCATATTTGGCAGGAACTTGTTAAAAGGGCATATAATGAAAGGGAGTGAATTCAGATCAATGTAAGAATTTAGCCACACAATTGCCATTAAATCACTGACTGTTGTCTGATAAAAAAACCTTTCCAAAACCTGTTATGGAACTCTGCAACCAATGAGTTCCATGTTTCTCTTTGTTTGGTTGGGGTTTTTTTGGTGAAAAAAAAAAATACTGTAAAATGCCAGTTTGTACTGCTATGGCAGAAGATGATCAGGAAGTGAAATATATTTGGGGAAAATGTTCTAATGTCAAACTTTTAATCTCCTTTATATCAAATATCCAGAAAAAAGCAGTTCGAGCATGAAATTAAATTATCAGACTGGTTAACTGTAAGACCATATATTAGACAAGTGAAACTAGTCATGTTACCAGGCACAACTTTTCCAGTGTTTGTATTTAGCAGTAAAATTACTCGGTTTAGCAAAATTGCCTTAGCAAATAAACTGAGATACACTTAGCTGTACATGCAATTAATTGTAAACATTATTATTAGTGATTAGATATTGAAGCCTTCAGCATCATTTCATCTTGGTGGCACATGTCGTAGATGATGAAATGCTGTTGATATATACCTAGTTTTGACCTGTATTTAGATGAATACATGGAGTAATCTGTTTCCTTTGTGACATCCACTGCTGGTGTTGAAATCAAATTTAAGTTGGAATCAGGACATCTAATGAGAGTTCGGGGGCAAAGCTCTATCAACATGAGAAATGTGGGCATAAAGCATTGATCAATGAACTGTTCCCTCTTGAAAAACTAAATGCTTTAATCCTGAGGCAGAATATGCACTTTGTGTTGGTCTCATGCATATAAATAACCACTTTTGAGTTCCAGTTTAATCTGAGCGAAAACATTTCCACATAACTCCAAATGTGAAATTTTCCCACCGCTCCCTTCCTCACTTCAGTGTGATCAATGGGGAATTGACTTGAGTGGAAGAAGGGTCTGACCTACAAATTCAATTAAGCAACGTCTTGGTTGCTTGGTATCAGGCACAACATACCATTTTTATATTATTTTTATTTTAACCCAGTGATCTAAGTGAACATGTAAACACATTTCTACAACCTTTGAGCACTAAAGTAAAAGAGGGCTAAATCCTTATGTCCATTGGTAATTTAGGGATAGGGTATAAGCAAAATTTCACTTCTCTCCAAACTTTTACTGTCTTTTACCTGATGCTTCTGGGTAAATGTATATCTTTGTCTGACTTCCAATAAATTCTTCATTTTGGTGCAACTTCCCTCAGAATTACAAATTATACAACACTTATCATCACTGCTATAAGTGCTGGCAAAGTGAATAATGAGTTGTGGATTTTCTTGATGCATGTTCAAAGGTGCTTTTAAAAAAAAAGAAAGATCTCATTTTTTGCACCTTGGATGACTATATAAGATAGTATTGGACTGGAAGAGCTCACATTCATGCAGACATATAGTGGGAGAGAAACAGCAGGGGAAAGTATTTGTGTAGTTTTGGTTTTTGAGGTTTTTTAACAGGGAATCTGTGTTACCTTGCCTGACTCACAGAGAGTTTATGGCAAATATGACAAAGCAAATGCTTTTACTTGTGTCTCTGTTGTCTCATTTTTAAATTGCATGCTTTTTTGTCATTTGGTTTTTCAGCTACGTGTAGTTTCCATTCTCTCTAGCTGAAGGTGGTTGAAGTGGTGATGCCTTCTGATAATCTGACATCATCAAAAATCAGGCTGACAGTGTAGAAATTCAGACTGCAGCATTAGCACTTTATTTTCTAGTACCTGTGGACCACAATCCATGTTCACTTTGGATAGTGACAGTGTGTATGAAATCCTCACACAAGGTACAAACTGCACTTTAGCCTTTTATTATCTCATGCTGCAGTCACTTTATCCAATTAACTTGCCTATTCTGTGCAGGCTACATGATGATCCTTGTGGGTCCCTTCCCACTCAGGATATTCTATGATTCTATGGTTCTATGGGTAGAAAAAGGATTAAATAAGAAGACACAGGAAGGGAGGGAAAAGAACCAGCCGTATTCTCATGCCACCCAAATTCTGAGATTCACAATTCTTGGTTCCAAACAATATAAATTTAATAAATACTAGTTTATACTAGCAAATACTATGTTTCCTGATGTTTATTCTGCTTTATTTTCTTTATTTCTACTCTTTCAGTAAAACACTCTGATTTATGTGCTGCTTAAGCTCTCAATCTGCTTATACAGCAAAACTGAATAAAATGGACTTTAAAGGATTTGCTTTCTCTCTCTCAGCCTCCACCATCTTTGAAGTATCATTGTCAGATTTTTCATGAGTAATGAGTAGTTCCTTTTTCTCTGGTACTGATAATGCTCTTAGTAGTTCTCTTGTGCTTACACTTAATGCCTACAGAAACAAATCCCCCTGTTCTCCTTTTCCTGAAGCATTTTGGAATATTGAATATAACCTGGTCTGAAGTAAGAGAATAGCCACTGAAGTATAACTCAGAATAATGGATACTGAAGTATTCTATAGTAGGAGAATAGCCACTGAAGTATAACTCAGAATAATGGATACTGAAGTATTCTAAGTTACAAGTAAACTTAGAATTTTATTAAAGAAAATGTTACATTTTTACCTTAATATCTGAGCCTATTTTGGAGAAAGGCAAGTGTACAGTATTCAAATATAGAGAACCTGAGACACTGACATCCCTTTTTCAAGGTAGAACAGAATGAACAGTTTCTCAGTTTCTCCATTGATGCCTCAGTGCCCTGATCACAGAACAGCACTGAAAAATCAGTTCACTACTTCTGGATGTACAGCATCTTGAAGACTTAAAAATGAAAAAATATTATGTTCTCATTGAGAGCCTCATCTGTGTAGTGATTTAACTGAAATTGAATATATTAGCAACAATTCATCCAATACTGAAATGCAACCAGTGTTTCAATCGAACATGACCTTCCTTTAACCATACAACAACAACATTTTGAAGTGTTTACATGGATGGGCATACAACTAGCTGACAGGGAAAGGCATGTTACTGAGTTACTTCTTTTTGGACCTGGAAGGGGAAAGGAAAGGAGTGCAGAAGAAAGCTGCACTGGTCTTTTATGTGGTTCTACTGCATTAGTTGGCTGCAATGTTGCTTAGAAATGCTGAGACCATAGAGGTAGGTTCATGACACCAATGAAAATGTATATGAGGTTCCTATAATTAAATCAGACATCTGTTAAGCAATGATATTGAGCTACACATAAGCCAATATATGCACTGCCATAATTCTGCTTGAGTACTATCCTGTTGAAGGTACTAGCAATTAAGAAGCTATTAACTTCAGACTGGGAAAAAAAACCCACATTTTTTGTAAGGTTGTTATTATTAAAGTTTTAAACTGGAAGACTAAAAATTACAAAAGTTCATGAATATTTGTTGGCTCAAGTTTTAATACATAATGATTTAGATATAATATTTACATTGCAATGAAATACCACAGATGCTTATCTATGCACATATGATAATCAGTATTTGCTAAAAATTGCATACTGATAGAATAATCAGAGTGAAGGATAATCTCTGATGGTCCATGGGGTTATTTCTCCCCAAGTGGAGATCTTGGCAATTCCATTTGAAATTCATGAGGTTCCCATCAGTCCATTTTCCCACCTTACTTACATCCTCCTTTCAGCTCTGCCCTTTGATGATTAGCCAGTTTGGTCTTGTCTGGAAATATGTGAAGTGTAGTTTATTGCATCATCCAGTTATTAACTAAAAAAAATCATACAGAATTGGTCGCAGTATCTACTGGAAAGAGCACCAACAAGTAACCAGATGACAATAGAATTTTCTATTGTTGTTCACCACAGTTTAAGCACAGAGATAGAGTAAATTTTGAACCCATTTTATATCTCACAAACCTGACTCTAAAACATGTTGTAGGCTATGTTGAAAACATTTCTTAAGCAAGAAATATATACTTGCTTAAGTACATAGGCAGAGGGCCAACTCTAGTCCCACATCCAATGAGTGTGATAGAAATGTGGATGGGAGTACAAACAACCTGATGAAGCCAACGGTAGCCTTGACTGTGGCACCATGGTTGGAACTACATGATCTTTAAGGTCTCTTCCAACCTAAACCATTCTCTGATTCTAGGATTGCTTCTGGGTGGAGGATGTCAAAAGACAGGAAAGCACAGGTTTACTGGGGTCATTATCTAAAATCAAAGAGTAAGATTCTAAGACCATGTAAGGGTTAAAACTCTGCAAAACCTGTTGAGCAAAGAAAGAGTAAAAAGGAAAGCTTTTTTGTTAAGCAAAAGGAGAAACAAGGGAATATTGAAATGCAAATAATTTGACAGGGTCCTCTGAGTGTGCTGCTAGGGAGAAGCAAGGTTGGTTATTCTCCAGATGGGAAGGAGAACTGGGAGTTGAGACAACTGGCAGGGCTGTGCGCTCACTAACAAAGGCAGTCCCACAGTAACTGATCAAGAACAACAAAGCAGAACAGAGGATGGTAATCAGACAAGTGTCTAGAACACTAGACATGGCCATGGTGACAAGGGAGATCTGAGGTCAAACTGGAAAGTCAAGTCTTTGGGTCAGGTTCAGAACGAACAGGGTACATGATCAGACACAGAGGCATCAGCAATGTAGCTTGAACAAGAAACCTTCCATGCTGCTCCAAACAAAGGGAAGTCAGAACCTTGCTTCATTGAAAACTCTGACACCCACATCTTTCCCAGAAATCTGATCAAAGATTACACAGCTGCATTGAATCAGAATTGGTCTTGAGCACTGGAAGCCAAAACCCTGGTAAGGAAGGGTTAAATGAAGAGGTTGAAGACCCCATTGATGAATCTGATAGATGTGGCAATAACCAGCAGTAGGGCAATAACCATGTACCAACTGTACCCCATGAGTGCAATTTCCTTCCCTGGCTGTGGGACCACATGCCAAAAGAGACAGACCAGATGCCCCTAACATAACATAAAGAATAGCCAGTGCTTTCCTCATCAACATAGCCACCTCATATACTAAAAAAGAACTAATTCAGAAGAAGTGTGCCTCATATATGTTTAAAAACACCTATTGAAAAATATAGCAAACCCTTCCACATCAAATAAAATTTGTTTTCCTCTTGCATTCCTCCTCTCTTCCAAAAGCCTCACAGATATCCATACACTTCTTCTAGTACAAGAAACTTCTTTTTGCAGCTGTGTGAAGAAACCTGTTATCAAGGACTTACTTTCAAGTACTTCTTTTTTTTTAAGAATTAGTTTTCATACCTCTTTTCTTTTTCTTTTCCTTTTTAAAATTTTTTTTATTATAGAAAGCAGGGTAATTTTATTCTTAACTCACAGGAAGTGTATTATAATTTTAGTATATTGACCTGAGAATGTCAGTGTTGGGAATGTCAATTCTACAGATAAACTGTGAGTCTGATAACATTTGCATTATAACCTAATCAGAAGAGATAATGATATTAGAAGAGCACAGAAAGTCTCTCTCTTCACATCAATTCAGTCTACCCAGCAGTTTTAGGTGTAAATACTGTTCTACAAGTAAGCTCCATAACATGTCCTTCACACCTGCCAGTCTATAAAAAGGGGACATCAGTAATGTGTTCTGAGGACATCAGTGACTGATTTCCTGAGGAGACTTCTGAATCTATTCTTTGATTTACTTTTTTTTCTTCCTTTAGTGTAAAGAAAAGCATAGTCGCTGTACTTGAATGTCTATACCCTCTGAAAGTACAACTCCTACAACCAACACAAATTTATATTGTCTCCCTAAGTGTACAGATAACTGTTTCAGAATCAACAATCCCCAACAAAAAATTAATTCTTGATGAATCATCCAAAGAATTAAGTGCAGTATTTCTTACATAACTTCTTATTTATGGTATTTTGTGAATCACAAGAACCCTCCTTGAATTCATACCGTCAATGTATATGCCAATATCTATGTAGATTAGTATATATTAAGGTATATATCTTTGATATTGGGATTTCTTAAAAGTTAAAGATGCACGGTACATTTGTTATACACACCACTACCTAATGATAGTGTTTCCAAACTCCACTATTATAAACTTTATTCCATCTGTCACCTCTACTCTTCTTACACCAAAAATATCTATAAACACAAAGCTCTGAGATTCAAAGTGTCCAAAGCAGCTCAGCTGAGGAGAGGATAACTATGGGCTATGCACAGCCCTGTTGACATTAATGTTTTTCCAGAGAACCCCAGAGAACCATGAAAAATTAGGTCTGTTTGTTGGGTGCCAAATAAATAAGCTTTGTTGGAGCTGCACAGTTACATCCATTCCTCAAGCTGTTATTTGTTCACCTAGGCATACATAAGATTTTATGTAAGATTACATGCGTGGTCTGCTTTGGAAAGGTTGGTCTCTTCATCTAATTTTTTCAGGGATGAAGTACTATATTCTATGCAAATGGCAGGCCAGTCTCATTTAAGATTACTCTTGCTCAGGTCCTGAGTTGCACAATTCAAATAGAAACACAGAATCAAAATTGTTTTGGTTGGAAGAGACCTTAAAGATTGTCTGGTTCCAATGCCCCCCTCCCTGCCACTGTGAGCAGGGACACCTTTCATTAGATCAGGTTTCTCAGAGTCCCATCCAACCTGTCCTTGCATGCTTTCAAAAATAGGGCATCCATCACTTTGCTGGGCAACCTGTGCCAGTGTCTCGTAACCCTCATAGTAAAAGAACTCTCCCTTACACCTCATCATAGCCTGGGCTGAAGAGGTGACTAAACAGGGCTGCAAAGAACTCTGTTGAGAAACTTCTTATGCTGAGTGAGGCAGAATTTTGTGTGGATAGGGAAAATAAAGAGTGCAGAAGGAAGAAGCAGGAAGGTGAGTGACACGAGATAGTACAACAAGACCTATTCATGTGATCAGCTCTTAATTGATCAAGTAATCCAGATGAAAATAGTGGAAAGGGTGGCATGAACCAAGGCCATCTGTGTCAGGACAGATTCACGCTTGGATGATGAAAAGTGGTGAAAATAGTGATTCAGAGCACAAGGCCTTTAAAATACATGAAGAAGGGAAATTAAAAGAGATCTTAATCTGCCATAAATTTACTCTTAATTACTTATAATTTTGAAGAATCATATTGCCTGATTTAAAGGTCTCTGGACTCATGCCCTGATTTAGACTAAATATCAAAGCATACTTGGGATATGGGAAAAATAAATTAAATGAACTATGAATTTTTGTTTTTCTTTTAATCCAACCAGGAAGCACCATCCCTAGAGAAATTATGTCCTGCGAACAACCTGCTTCATTTTAACCTGCAGTGCACAGAAAGCAAACAACACTACCCTTCATCAAAGTTTTGAACCAGTATTTGAAGAGCAGACAGCTGTGGTCTTGTAAGCCTCTGGATTTTTTTCATCTCAGTGTGCTTAAGTAAACAGAAGAAAACTATTTGCTTTGTATTAGAAGTAGAAGGATTGTAAAAATGCTGTAACTCTGCTTGGAATTCATCCAAACTAAAGAAATTAAGTTTCTGTCTGTAGCAAAACTGACATTCCTCCTTCTTTCACCCATCACTCTCCCTCATGAAATCTTAAAATGTCAGCTCGAGCTGCCCACCCATACTCTTTGGAATTTTATTAAGTTAGTTATCAAAACTGCCTTCATTTATATCTGCTAGATAATTCCTGTGAAGTAGGAGAGGAACATATGCAGTCTCATGAGCTGCCATTCACAAGAGATGTGCATTTTATATAAGAAATTATGTTCCTTGCACTCCCACAGCTTGAAATATGGTCCTTTGAAATTTTTTTTATTACCAACATGTTGCTGCTTCTTTTCAAGCTTTTGTTGCCCATGGGAACACTATAGGTTTGGGATTTTTTTCTTTTTTTTTTGCTACAGGATGTTGAAGTGGGAGATCAAACAGAAGCAGCATGAATAGAACAGTCATTCATTTGTCTTCTCTATTTTAAAATACAAACCCCAAAACTAAACCAAACAATGTTTCTTAAAGTAAATAAATAAAAAAAGATCACACAAGTAAATTCCACTTCCAAAATTTCTTTAGCTGTATTTCTGTTTTGTTGGAAGGGAGCCTATAATGAACCCCAACGATTTTCAAATTGCTCTGAAGGTGAAGTTACTTGAATTCTCCTGTAAAATATGTAAGAAAATATCACTGATCTGTATAAATAATGCCACTGTTTTTCCTTAATTATCCATTCATTTCACAAAGCTGATCTTGGAGGAGCCCTGACATGACATGACCACAGAGAGGAAATCTGGTCTGTACAAACATGCATACATTAACACAAGTGTCCTTGCAACATGCAAAAATGTAGGAGGTTGTCAGTGTGTAATACTTTACCTGTACCACCTGGAAAAATTAAGATAATAAAATAGAAAAGATAACACTTTTTCCCACACTGGATCTTTATATGGAGTAAGACGTGTGAGTGTGCACAGAAACCAGAAAAGGGATGATCAATCGATTGATTCAATCTTAGTCCTTTTGAAGCTTAGAGCTTCAAGTTAGGCTGCTGTGAGCTATGCTGTACTTCTGAGCTGGTTTTGTGTTCTGTCATCAACATCATAACAAAGGTAAGAGACTGAGCTGTACAAAAAAACCCCAAAGGAAACCCCATAAGCCAGGAAACCTTAAGCAATAACTACTAAAATGCACTTCTCATCTTTTCAAGTTGTTGTTTTCTGTTTTGCTTAAAAATATCTTTGAATGCTCTCAATTTTCCCTGTCTTTATTCATATCATCATTCACGTGCTCTGTACAGCAAAGGTTATGTCAGATCTTTCATTTTTAAACTATTGCTAATGTTTAAATAGTCAGCCTTAAAAATTCATTTCAGGCAAGGGCTTTGCATAAGTGATCTTAGCTTAGAAAGTTAAAATCAGTTGCCTAATTGTTGCATCCTCTTTCCCCCTAGGATATTCAGCCACACACCCTTTGCTAGAAAGGATTAGGTTCACTATTTTTTCATATTTTACAGGTATAAGAGGAGAAAAATTAAAAACAATGTTGAACATAGGAACTGCAATCCTTCCTTCCCAACTTTATGCCTAGCTTCTTCCAATCTTTCCAGTCAATATATAGGGACTATAATTTGCCTTTTTTTTTTTTTTTCCCTGAATGGCATCTAATATAACCTCCATTGTTTAGCTGAGTATCTGATAATTGCTATACTTGCCTCACAGCACCGGCATCTGTTCCTCTCCAGAATTTTTGCACTGCTTTATATTCTGCAGTATATCTTGGTAGCTAAATATTTTCAGCATTGAGACTACTTCAGTGCCTGTGCAACTTTCTTGCTTAAAAGGAAGAAGGGGATGTCTGAAAGGAAGTATAGTAGATTTGTTCCTTTGTCTGGATGTTGCTACAGAAGAATTCTTCCTCAGCAGACACACAGCATAAACAGCAGTGTCAAAACTATTTTTATCATGATATTCTAAGCATGTTCTGCAGAATGGGTAGTTAACTTTTTCTCAGCTTGTTAAGTATGACTACTCACTCAACTCTTTGGGTTTGGGTTTCATATGCCTTTAAATAAGGATTGCCCATCTAAGAAAAGGTAAACTGTGCTCATTACATCATTTCTGAGTTTATGTTTCAGGAGAAATTAAGGAAATACTTTTCTAAATACTTTTCTAAATAGGTCTTGTTCTGGAAATAAGGTCTTAAAATTTTCTAATGGAAACATTTGTTTTCTCTATTTTAAGTACTCCTGTCTACACATTTGTTTGTATTGCATATTTGCTCAACAATCAATGTGACATGTTCCAAATTGTGGCTCTTAAAGGCTATTTATATTCTGAAGTAACAATAAGTATTTTGTTGAAGTTAAACAAAAATGTCATTTAATAAATATTCATATTATTTTATCATTATTATAACTTGTGCTCGTGAAAAAAATCAGTCTTCTGCCATATTTGCAAATAAAAGGAAGTCATTGTGGAGCTTCTCACCAGGTCCACACCTCTCATAAATGTTTCATATTTTTTTCCAAAACAATAGGATAGGACAATGTCATAGAACAGAGAAGTATCTTTTAATATTTCCAACCTTACTATCAGATACAGTATATCCATATTATAAATGTTTTCCTTCCTTCAGCACATAAATTCTTTGAGCAGGACTAAGGATACTTCATGACAAAAAGGTATAAAACCATGAACGGCATGATCAAGAATTGCAAGTCCCTGAACTTGAGCTTATGAATATCTAGTCAAGGTTACACTGGTATTTTTTGAATAGATATGAGTTAGATTGCCCATAAAAGTCACTGAAAATGCAGTGGATGTATGGTACTTCATTCTTTTATTCAAATAAGCAGGGACATAATAATTTCCTTAAAGTTGTTCTTGTTTGACCACTTTGATATTATTCATGGAACAGTAGAAATGTCTGCAAAAGGTCCGGAAATCAGCCAGATTCTCCATAACACTAAAAATATCTACAGGAAGCTGCCCAGTTTGAGGAAAATGTTTCAGGCTCACAGCTTCAATGAAATCATCCTGAGTTTGGTATTAGCTTCTGCTTCAAACTGTACAAAAGCACTATTTAGCAAAATTTTCACTAATTTGAAATAGCCAACCAAAATTAGCAAGGAGACAAACAGAGGAAAATATCTCTTTTTTTGTCACTATTTTTTCTGACGGCATTCTGTTCTTATGTGATATACAATTTAGAGGTTAATTTTGGCTCAATCGTTTTGAATAAGGTCTAAGTATAAAAATACATGATTAAAAATTATTGTGTCAGGTGAAGAACATGGCAACAAGTGTCCTTTATTAAATTCTCCTTTGTCCTTTCCCATATTCAAGAACACAAGCAAAAGTTAGGTCAAATCAAGGAAAAGGGTGGAGGGAAAGGAAAAACACATGCTGTAAGTAAAAGAAAATTACAAGAAAAAATGTCATCTGTAACTATTCCCTGGCTTTGGACAGCTTTACACAAAGGTAATTCCTTTATTTATTCAAGGATATGAGCTGATTCCAAGCAATTAAATTGCGAAGTGTGTAGTCCAAATATTTTAACTATTTCAAGTCTCCTTTCCTGTCTCAAAAGAATTCTAGAAATTCCCTTTCTACTCTGATGATTTCCAGGAGAGGAATCTTTTGCTCCTTATTTAGCTGATATCTTACCTCCCCTCTGTTCCTGACCTTTCTGTGTGCGATGATTTATGGAGCAGAGGGAGGGTAAGAAAAGAATGCCAAGCACTACTCAAACACCAGACACAAACTTCAGCTGACCTTTCTTGTAACTGGGCAATGTGAAGATGGCTCCTTTCTTTCAGTTCACATACAAGAAAATTGGTAAAATCTAATTTTTTAATAATCTGTCATCTCCACCATGAAAAGCATGAAATTTGGATAGCATTTTAAGACAGTGCAAATAACGTGTCTCTGCAGGTGATAGGATTTCATAGCTACATAAAATGTAGTTAGATAATGTAACATAACTTCCTCACTTTGTCAAATTCAAAAGGCTAACATATTCTCCACTGCCCCAGAGAGCATATCACCTGAAATGAAAAGCATCATTACCTGTCTTGTCCAGCTATAATATTCCTATCTGCTGAGGTCTTACCTTTGTATGAGGAAGCTGAAGTCATCAGCATCCATTACTATAGTGATTGTATGAAATTTATCTCCACCAACTCTTTGGAGCTTTAAACCATAGAAGAGACTTGATAGGATAAGTTTTGCAAGGGTTTGACAGGGACCACCTGCCCTGGTGGAGAAAATGGATCTTTGGGCATAAGCTGTCAGGAGGGATCCCTAAAGTGGGCTTTAAACTAGGTACAGCAGGGGAAGGGAATAACAGCAGGGTTGCAGTAGGTAAGCCAAGGGTTGGCATCACATTGCCTGGATGTGTCAATGTTAGTGGGAACATTTACAATGACCTCAGGAGCACTGAGGTCTCAGAAGTATATCTGAAGTGCTTATACACGGATGTAGGCCGCATGAGAAAAAACCAGGCTGAACTGTAAGTGTTGGTAGGCTCCCAGGGCGACACACAAGTCTTAGTGAGTCTTGGTGGAATGGATACCAGGCCTGGAGAGGTGGGATGGAGGGCTATGGGCTCTTCAGGAGGGATAGGCAGGGCAGGCAAGGTAGAGGGGTCACACTATACTTAAGGGAGAGGTTTGATTACACAGCCCTTACAGTTAGTGATGATGTGGTTGAGATCCTCAGGGTGAGGATTAGGAGGATGGAAAACAAAGGAGATGTAGTGGGTGTCTACTACTGATTGTCCAAACAGGATGTAAGCAGGATGAGATATATTTTAGGCAACTGGAAACCAAATGCATTTTCTTCTGAGACCTGAACAAATGAAAATGTGCCCTCTTTTCCTACATACTCTCTTAAAAATGATTTGGTCTCATTTTGAGTGCAATGGTTGTAGTTGCTGCAATATGCAAAGGCCTAGGTGATCATTGTAGGTCCTTTTCAATTGGAACGGTCTATTCTATTTAACTTTTCTGTCAATATTTACCTGAAAATATTTTGCCTGGAGCAGATTATTCCTTACCCTTTCCTTCCAATTCAGTATCTCTCTGATTGTATTTCTCTGTGCTCTTTTAGTGAGACAGACGACCATGCTGCAGAGTAGAATGTAGTAGCCATAAACATATTATCAGAGCAATTCATGTTCATGCCTTTCCTCACTTTTACCTTCTCAGCAATAAAGATGGGCTTCATTGCTCCAAGTGTATATTGTCCCCACTTTTGCTTTCCTAAACACAGACATTCTAAGAAAACAACCTCAGAAAATATGCAATTTCACATCAAATAACATAGGAAAAGCAAGGAACAGAGCAGGGAAATGGAATGAAGACATTGAAAGTTCTCAGAAAAGCTTGACTTTAAAGATTTGTGTTCACTGTAATAGGCAAGAGAAATACAGGCTTTGCTCTGTTTTCCACTGCTGCAAAGTAGCAGCAATGTGGGTAGTCACAGGTTTACAGAAGAGAGTTCACAGTGGTTACAGAATTTATTGTTATCTGCCAAGATGTAATAGGTCAACCAATCTTTTTCTTACTATTGACTCTGATAAGAGCTGTGGGATATTTTTTTCATTTTCAGTTCTGAAGTACATCATGAAATGTGTCTGCCACATGTATTAGGCCATTACTCTCTTAATTTTGTAACGAGGAAACAACAGAACAGGTGGAATAATTTGCTCAGATCCATTTTTCTTGATTTGCATTCCCTGACCAATGCATCTGTTTGGATCCACATTCAATTAGCCAAATTTCTCAAACTAAATATTACTATTATGTCTCCAAACTTGCAAACATTTTATGCCGGAAATATACAGTTTGTAACTAATTTTTCCTATTTCTTATTCTACTATTAAATATTTAATTCTGCAACAAAACATTAAAAATAAGCCAAATATCACTGACTAAAATGAATGGCATTATATTACTCAATGCAACATATAATAAACTTTATACTGGAAAGAAAACCTGATGGTATTTTTGCAAGCCATTTGTGAGCTAGATGAGAAACAGAAACGTGAAAATCTGATTTTAATCAATAGCCATACTTACACTAACTTTGTATCTGAATTTGCTGAGTGCTATCATAGAAGACTTATTTTCTTGCCTCATATAAAATTTGATGAATTTGTTCTGATGGAAAATCGAGAGCTTAATATCTTAAACAAACTCTGGTTCTTTATTTTCCAGATGCCATGGGAAGTTTTGTACAATGCTTAAAAATTTACAAAGTATTCTTAAAAATTCCAGAAGATTTCGGAAAGCATTAGACATTCAAAGAGATCATCCAATTTTAAATTTATAAATGAGACAGACAGTGACTCTGACACAGCTTGACATTTCTTAGTCACCCCAACTTCTCTCTGGGAGAGGTACAAGGTATCATGGCCTTGTCATGGGTCTGACAACCTTTCCTGAAGTATTAAGCTTCACGCATCCCTAGATATATCAGGAGTTAAGGCTGGGAACCTGAACTTTCTTTCTGATATGACAGTGTTGCATAAAAAGATAATCTCTATTTTTTCTTTTTTTTTTTTTTTTTCCCCTAGTATTGTTTCTGTTTAACCTGTCAGCTTTTAAGGCGGAGACAATGAATCAGCTCAGAAAGCATGAAGGAGTAGAAAATTCTTTCCTAAAGTTATCATATTATCTTTTTGGCCACCTGGCCTAAAATTCAGACAGAACAGTATTTTAAAGCTAACCCCACTGCTACTTCAAGGTAATGTAAGACTGTTTTTGACTTTTGGAAGGAGATAAAGTGTAAATTCATCATCGTAAAAACTCTAAAGACAGCCTTACTCTGACCTTGAGTACACATTTCATTAGCCATGATTTTTTTTCAGTTCAGATGCCTTTTCATATCAAAGTAGCAGTTGATAATGCATGTTCCTCCTTTCTTTTCCTTGGGAAAAAAAAAATATGCTTGTTATTTCTTGCTAACTGTGACTTTAGAGAATCACTTTTTACATGGAAGTAGATTAAAAGTAAACATTTAGTTTCATGAGAGAAGAAAAAGGATTTAAACTCCTCCAAATTCTTGCTTTGATAAATTGTAGCTTTGCCATGAGAAACATGAAACTATGATTGTTTAATTACATCTTACATGGTGTTACTTCTGCTTTAGTTTGGCTGAAAAGACTTCAGTAGTATTCATATTGATTTCCCCACTGTACAGTAAGGAGAAGAGTTCTATAATTATGTTATTTCTTAGTTGGATTTGGGATTTGGGAAGGGGGTTAATTTCTTCTAAATTCAAATTAAGGCAGAATTATATTTCCTTCCTCTGTGCCTAGATGAGTAAAATGTTATATTTAAATGTTATGTAAGAGCCTAAGTTGATATCTGTTGTGGTGTAGAAAATGACAATTAAAGAATGTGAAAAAAAAAGTGGTTTTAATAATTTTGATGGCTTTTAAATAAGTCCTCATTCAAATGACATTATCAGAACTATATAGGATACATGGCAATCTATCAATGTTTCCTATTTTCTAAGAAACATTGTCCCTCATATTTTCTGTCTTTTGTCATGAAGACTAAAAACGAGCATGCATGGAATTTATGTGTCAACTCCTTATGATTTACATATATATATGCACACATGCCTATAGCTCAGTGTAGACCTACATAAATCTGACTGCTTTTCTAATGAAGTAATATTATTATTTTAGGAAAAAAAAAAAAAAGAAATTGGCACTAAAAGTGTATGGTGATAAAAAGATGTATTGATTCAATACTGTTGTAACTGCATACACATCTTACTGGAAAAGAAATATTCAAAACATTGATGAGGTATATAATGAAATATGAAAGAAATATTAGAGTGTGGTATGCTTTTAAGTTACTTAGCAAAATCAGATAGATTATTCAGGGCTCAGCTAAAAGTATTAACTATCTTAACAAATGGTTTCCTTAATTTTGATGACTGAGCATGAACAAGATAAATGTACCTAGCTAACTGCCAAGAGAGAAATATTGAGTGGGGGATCTGCTTGTTTGCTTCTTGTATATTCAAACATTATTGCCAGTATTTGTGAAAAAAAAAAACCCAGTACTGATCTATTATATTTTTGCCAGTGAAAACCACAGAGAAGCATGGGGATATCAACTCAATTGGAAAATTTTCATTTTGGACCATGGAAGTTAAGAAGAAGAAAAAAAGGTACAGACTAAAGAATACCTCCTTGGCAAGATTCATCAACAATTCTGTACTTTACTCTACTTTTATTTGAGTATATATGACTTTCTTTTATTTTTAGAACACTAGAGGAGGCTCAGGAGTCAGGATTGTTTCTTTTTTTTAACAGAATGAACAAATTAGAAAAGCAACTGCTGGATGGTGTACTTAAGAATGTACACATTGTTTCTTGATTCAACTTTAGGGCCTTCAGTAGAACTACATGAAGATTAATTCTGATCTTAGAGGACTGTGCTTATATACCAAAAAAAAAATGCTCTTTAATAATTTTCATTCCCATGAAAAATGCATTCCTAGGCCTTTTCTCTTTCTGCCCCAGAAGGCTTAGGACATGTTTGGCATTTTATTTTCATTGGTTTATTTTTATTTTTCTTGTATAGTTTAGTTTAACAGTTTTGGCTATGGCTCCGAATTTTAGATTCTTTCATCACCCTACTTGCTATGGCTGCTGCTTGGAAATTTTTTTAGTATAACATTGTTTAAGACTAGACTGTTATACAGTCTTTTTTTTTCTTCTAATTTTAAAATTTCTTACTATTCTTTTTATAGTGTGTATGGTAAAGTCTTAAAAAAAATCACACAGAGTATTTGAAAAAATATATTCTGTACAGGCACCAGCTTCTAGAAGGTTAGTATTCTGCAAGAGCTTAGCAGAGCTTAATGTCAAAGATTTAATGCTATCTAGGGATCTAAGTGTTAAAGCAATGCATTCTGCTCAAGAGAATCACAATATATTTTCTATTAACTGTTAAATATAGAGTAGATCAATTTTACAACAGAATTAAAGTAAATCTACATCCTTGTCACTAGGAGCACAACTCCTACTACCGTTTTCCCCAAAATATAAAATTTATCTTAAGCATTTCTACAGAATCATTGTAAAACATAAGTTGGAAGTGATCTCCAGAGATCACTCAGCCTCTTTTCACCCAAGACTGATGTGAAAAAACTCTGATCAGGCTGCTCAGGCTAGTGTCCAGCTGATTTCAAGTATCTCCAAGAAATCCTACAGATCCTCGAGGCACCTGGTCTACATGACTGACCACTGTTAAATGAAAGTATTTCCCTTGTACCCAATAAGAATTTCCCCATGTTCCAGCTTGTGTCCATTGCTTCTCCTGCCTCCTCCACTGTACACTTCTGATAACAGTCTGGCTTCATCTTTCTATATTGTACCAGTGGTAACTCAGTGTTTTGTACTGAAAATCCCCAAGCTGAATTCAGTACTTTATATTTGATCTCACAAGAATTGAGTGGGGCACAAAATCCACTGCTTGAACTGTTGGCTGTTGTCGGGGGTTGGGTGTTATTCCTCTTGTTCCTTTGTATTCTCTCCTGTGGAATTTTCTCCCATTTGTTGTGGGGGAACCTGATGGCTGATGCTTATGAGTGCTTTGGGAGACAATGAGTTTGGCTGGGCCTTGGTTACTGGAGGAAGGGGGTTCTTCTTAACCCAGACAGAGCTTCTGCTGCTGCTGCTGCTGCTGCTTCTCTTTCTCCCGTGGCTCACACCCCTGCCCTGCTGGGATGTCCTGCTGAGACCTCTACGGAGCTGCGGACCCACCTCGTCCATCCCCTGCCCCAGGACTTCTGCGTTCCAGCTTGGAGTTTCTTTCTTTCCCCTCAGAGTCCTGTCAGAGCACCCAGGATCGGCTGCCCACGGGGTTTGTGAAGCAAAAGCCTTCCCCATCCTTTTCCCGTCTCTGCCACCGGGTCCCTGACTCTATTTCTCTGTTGTTACTATTTCAGTTATTGTTGTTTTCCTGTATCTTGTTGTACGCACTAGTAAAGGACGGTTATTCCTTCCCCATATCCTGCCTGAGAGCCGCTTAAGTTCAAAATTATAATAATTCGGAGGGAGGGGGTTTCCAAGGGAGGCTCCTGCCTTCCCTAGCAGATACCTGTCTTTTCAACCTAAGATAGCTGTCCCATTGCTAATCCAGCCAAGCATGTGGATAGCCTTCATTTCTGCAAAGGTGCACTGCTGACTCCTCCAGCTCAACTGGTTTTCCACACAAAAAACCAGGTCTTGTATTCTGCAAAGCTGTGTTCTAGCCAGGCAACACCAAGATTGTAATCCTGCATGTATTTAGTCCATCTGAGGGGCAGAAGTCTGTGTTTACCAAAGCTGAACTTCATTCAGTTCTTATCATCCCTTTTGTCTTCTTGTAGGGTCCCTTGAAGAGTACCCCCATCATCCAGCCTTTCTTTATGTCACTTCTCCAGAAATGTATGGGAAGTGCACTCTGTAAGCGCCTAGTTTGTTACAAAGGATTTCCCAGGACATGCATCATGAGGTGAGGCTGATAAGCCTGTAGTTTTGTAGATCCTCCTTCTTTCCCATCTTCAAGGTGTTGGTATTGTTTCCCTTCTCCAAACTTTCAGCAGCGTAACAAAGAGAGCAGCCAACTCCTCTAGCACCCTTGTGTACATTCTGTCTGTCCCCTTGACCTTGTGTTTGTCTATATGACTTAACTGCATCTTCACTTGATCTTACCTCTGTTTTTGGTAATGTTTTCTTCCACAGACTCTGTTAACCTATCTGAGGATCTAGGAGGCACATGGGCAAACCTAACCAGTGAAAAAAATGAGGTAAACCAATATTCACCTTACTTGGTACCTCTGTGCTCATAGAAGCCTTTCTGTCTGTCTTTCTCATCCCTCACAAGTTCCAGTTCCAGCTGAGCTTTGGCTGTCCTGGCTCCATCTCTGCATGCTTGGGCAGTGCTTCTGTATTGCTACCCTATCCCTGCTTCCAGCTTCTGCATTCTTCCTTTATGTGGTAGCGCTCAATCAGGAGTTCCTTGCTGATCCATGTTGGCCTTCTGCCATGCTTCCTGGGATAGTCCTTGAAATATAAGCTCTTACATGGGACCAGATTCTCTGCAATTTGCTGAAATTTTAGCTCTTGATATTAGTTAATTTTTTTTAATTTAAATTTCAGCTAATTTAATTTAGCTACAGAACTAGCTACAGGAAAATCAATAGTTACACAACTGTGAAGCAGGAGTAAAACTGGAACAAGTCGTCCTAGCATCACTTATAATTGCCTAACACTTCTCATAGCCTCCTGCTTAGCAAAAGAGAACTTTGCCAAACTGCCAATGTTTCAAGTTCTGGTGAAAGTTTTGGATATACTTCACTTGTCTGTTTCTATGAGCAAGGCTAAGGAGAGAATCCAAATGCTAAAATCAAAACCCCAACTTTTCCTTAAAAGGAAATCCATGCAAACTTCCTTTTGAAAAGCTTAGCACCACTGTGGTTGTATATACAATTGGTTTATCAGACGTAAGTTTCTCTGCTCTCTCCAAAATCCATTCAGATACTGTGAAGAGTGACAAAAAACAGTTGCCAGTGACCGAGTGGTATATACTGTAACTCATAATTCAGGCTGTCCCTTCCATTGTTAATACCTAGCAAAAGCTAAGCGATCGAGACAAGGAAAAGCTGGAGCGAGGAATATTTCCAAATGTACATACAAGAATGTAGCACAGAAGCAAGGTATAGCTACCCAGCATCACATTCTGTAAAGCAAGGGCCTGTGAAAGAACATAGTTCCTTCTGGCTAATTGCTCTGTGGGTGAGATGTGAGCTACCAAATCTAGCAAGGATGCATCAGGATCCTGTTTCTCACAGGTTCTGCTTGCCAGCTGAACTAGTCATTCTGCAGTGCCTGGTGGATCTCAAGGGAAGCAATTGTTTTTTCCTTTGTGAAGCTGAGGCGCTGGTTAGAATCCAGATATATTTCAAATATAAACATTTCACAGAAGTGGAAATAGTCTTACCTTTATTTAAAAAAAAACCCAACCAAACAAAACTAAAAAAAAACCCATAAATAAAATCAGCACTGCTGATATTTTTTTATAATCTTAAATTTTATACATGTCAAAATGTATCTAATTTAATCTTTTAAAATATTTTTTAATCTTTAATCTTTTAAAGAACCAAAGTCACTCCAATGTTTCATGATACAATATTTCTTGAATTTGCTTGACCACCACCAGGAGGATTGGTAACATCCGGCACTAAAAAA
>VXBQ01015065.1:564692-701022 GCA_013400175.1 Phainopepla nitens | reverse complement strand
AAAAAAAAAAAAGAAGTATATATTATATATAAATGTTTCTGATCAATAAACATCTCTGGAACTTACAATGTCCTACAAGATTCTATAAAATGATAAAACTATCTATGGCAATTTGCAAAGCAGTGAGCACAAGTGAGCAAAGCACAAATGAGTACTGACCTTTGTTTCACTGTTCTTTGTGGAGAACATGGCCTAAAAGCTCAGTCAGAAAAACTTAATTTTCTCATGATTACAGTTAAGAGATCCTGAACTGCCAGAGTGGATGACTGGATGAAAGCAGTCTCTATGTATGACTGTGTATGACTGTGGAACAGATGTGAGCATAGCTAGATGCGAGCTCTAGTAAGAAGAAGAGTGAAGCAAGATGGACTAAGTCTCCTCTTGCCCCTCTCTGCTTTTGGTGTTACTTTTGGTTTGAATCTTTTCCACAGGCTTATTCAGATCATGGCTACACTTACCTGTATAGAAATTTGTGTAGCAGTAGAACTGTACAAAAATCTGTTTATTAGCTCATGTTTTTTTTTACTTTGTTTTAATTACAGAAATTGAGAGTTGCCTCATCCCAAGTAGCTACAAATTTGTGACAAGTTCCATGCAAGATCTTGCCATTACAGTTGACACTTTGCTTTTAGTTTCCTCCCTTGGGTCTGTCTATTTTCTGTAAGGATGACATTCACTCACCTTTTACCCACAGCCTAATTACTAAAATGTTGAGTAGAAATTCTGTGGGGATAAGAATGAACAAATCTGTCATCCCCCAATCTGTAAATATGATAAAAGAATGAATCATAAAATCACAGAAGAAACTTTTTCTATCCACAATAGCCACTGTGTGTCAGATTAGTGTCATTTAATTACCATAAATATGAGTCAGTAACTTTTTTTTCATCAGCTTCTATCTAATTGTTCACTGAATTCTGGTGCAAACTCTTTCTTCAAAGTGCTGAATACTGAATAGGGGTGAAATTTTCCCCCACATTACTGCTTTGTAAATGTCTCTCCTTCTGCTTTTCTCTCTCATACATAAAGGACAGTAAGAGACTCAGCCCTTTTTAACTACTCTCTCTCCCTCCCTCTCTCTCTGGGGGTGGGGGGTGGATGTGTGTCTTCTCAACAACAGAATCCAGAGTGAGATTTAGAAAGAAGCATCTATTATGTCACAGTCTTTAAGGCACTGTGATTTTAACAGCTATCAACATGATTGATGATTGATATCAATGCTCAGCTGTGGAAGACTTCAGGGATTAAACTATGAGATTGAAGCTGAAAATCCATGGACTCTAGCAAAACTACAGTAAAAGTCACTCTCTTTGATGGCTACAGTGGGAGCAGATAGCATACACCGACCAATGGACTACGCAGCTGCCTCCTGATTTCTGCGGATTTGTTCAGAAAATTACCAACATACAAAATATGTTTTCCCTTATATTGAGCTCCACACATGATTGATTCATCATCTCTCCCCTGGATAAACAAAAATGAATTGATGCCTGTGCCCAGAGACCAGTGTAACTGGAGTTAAATCTAGCTGATGGCTAGTTGTAAGTGAGGTTTCCCAGGACTCCATACTGGGGACAAACCACTTTACTAATGATCTGGATGATGGGATACAGTACATCTCCAGTAACAGACAATACCAACTTGGATGGAGTTTGTTCTACTGGAGAGTGGAAAAGCTACAGAGGACTCTGGGCAGGCTGGATCCCTGGGCTGAGGCCAGTGGGATGAGATTCAATAAGGCCCAGTGCCAAGTCCTGCACTTGGGTCACCACAAATCCATGCAATGCTACAGGCTGAGGGAAGAGTGGCTGAAAATCTGCCCATTGGAAAAGGAGGTGTTGGTCAACAGGTAGCTGAACACGAGCCAGCTGTGCCCAGGTAGCCAAGAAGGCCAATGGCATCCTGGCCTGGATCAGCAATAGTTTGGTCAATAGGACCAGGGTAGGGATTTTCCCCCCTGTAATCAGCACTGGTGGGGCTGTATCTCAAATCCTGTGTCAAATTTGGGCTCCTCATTACAAGAAGGAGACAGAGATGCTGGAGCATGTCCAGGGAAGGACAACTGAGTGGTAAAGGGTCTGGAGCACAAGTTCTGCTTGGAGTGGCGGAGGGAGTTTGGGTCGTTTAGCCTGGAGAAAAGGCTCAGGGGAGACCTTATTGTTCTCTACAAGTGCCTGAAAGGAGATTGTAGCCAGGTGAAAGTTGGTCTATTCTCCCAGGTAACAAGCAACTAGAAGAGAGAAAAAGGCCACAAGTTTAGCCAAGGGAGGTTTAGGTCTTATATCAGGAAACATTTCTTCGCAGAAGGATTGTTGAGCCCTGGAACAGGCTGTCAAAGGAAGTAGTGGAGTCACCAGCCCTGGAAGTAACTGAAAGACATGTAGATGTGGCTTTTAGGAACATGGTTTACTGGTGGACTTGGCAGTGCTGGGTTAATGCTTGGCCTTGATGATCTTAAAAGGTTTTTTCAAACTAACAAGTCTATGATTCTCTGATTACCTGCTCTTCACTTTTGCAATGCTGATATTTTCATGTAATACACTATATTTCTCAGCCCAGCTTCTCTTCCTGCTCAATCTTGTAGTTAAACCCTAGTCCTGCTCTTTTGAACATCATAGTCTAAGGTAATTCATAATTATGAAAAAACAATTTTTTTCTGATGAGTAAATAGCTTTGATAACCTAATTGCCAAGCATGACAAAAATTTAAAGACGTGGAAAATTATTTAACTAAGTAATATTTCGTTCTTTGCTTGCATGCTTCCAATCAGTCCTTTCATAAGGTTATAGAATAATAGACTAAAGTTTCTTTCCTGGATCAGATTAAAAACAAAGCCCAACTAGAGATGAAAAAAAAAAAATCCCACATTTAAATATATCTATGTAGTCCCACATACTTGAAAGTCTGTGGTCAAAAAGGAGACAGCTAAGCACATACCTAAGTCCTTAGAGTATCAGGGAGTCTAAATAAAAATCAATGGCTCTTTGAAGTGAGTGCGCTGGCATCAACTTCTACCCATATTTTCTAAAACATGGCATTAAGATATTCTCAAAGAGTGATAAAGATTTTTAGAGGAATAATATACACTATACTCTGAAAATTTCAATGGTTACCACCTATCCTGAAAAAACCCTCCACTGTTTTGGGATCTAGTTAAGATACATTGAAGAATGCAACATGTAATCAGGAATACAGATGATATAGAATTACATGTACACTTTAAACATATATGAAAACCATATGCTGGTTAAATTATTGAGGTGTTTTAATTTGAGATGTATAGAAGGTAACAGAATATAAGACCTCAATGGTGATGAGGTAAGCCAGTCTTCAAGCAAATCAATTCGTTTAAACAAAGCTGATTTCTCAGTGTTCATAATTTTAAGTTACATCTATCCATCCATCTATCCCTTCACTCACCCACCTACCTTTTGTCTCATTCACTGTGGCAGAACAGTGGGCACAAAAGTACTATTGAAATGTAAAGGTGTTTCCCTTTTTCTCAAGCAGATTAAAAATAAATAAAAGTACAGGGACTCAACCACAAAGGTTTTTAATGTATTTTTTTAAATTCTGTTCCATTTCACATCACTATAAAAGAATAATAAATTTAAAGTCTTGTGTGTTGCCTTCTTCTTTAGTCATTTTTGTCCGCATTCTTTCTTCATTTAATCAAATGTTGTTTGGTTACAAAACATTCACTGATCATTGTACTCATGGATGCTCACAGGCCTCTGCATATGAGTAAGTACCTGAATAAAGTATTCATGAGCCATATTTAAGCTAATTTCCAGGTTAGGTCTGGGAAAAGCCTAAAAACTGGTATCTCAGTGGATGCACTTACAGAGACCAAAAGGACGACAGCTGTGCAGCTAGATCTGTAAGCATGGTAACAGTTAAAAATTATTTCATTCTGTTTACATTCTTGAAATTCATTTCATGTCCAGGGACAACAGTGTTAAATGAATTTCATAAGACGGTTACATATTGTACTGTTGAATCATTTTAAGAAGAGACTTATCTTAAAGTAGATGGACAGTTTTGGTAATTTCTCCCGTGTATAGAAAGATAAAAGTAACTCGGATTGCACTCTGTAGTTCATTCAACACTATATCAACTGCTTTGATGTTTTCTAAAATATTAGCTGCATAAAATTAAAGATTGTTGTTTTCACATTTCCATTAATCTACGGCCACATGCAGCTGTTTCTTGGAGGAAGAAAACATAAGCACCACACTGGTGCACAGACTCTAAATGCCTTTATATTGGCAGTGCGACCAATTTCTATCACTAATACCCAAAGCAGGGCTTATCATGATCTTCCTTCTTATCTGCTTTCCAAAGAAGTTTATGAATTCTGATATATAAAAAGAAAGTTGCATAAGTACAAGAATACACACCCACTCTGGAGAATGTTAAACAGAAGATAAAAATGTGAGCTGTTACATTCTGAATATCCTGAATATCTATGTCCAGTTTCTGCTAGTGAAAATTAGTTTGATGGTTTCCTTTTAGTCAGAGTTACACAGAAGTATCAAAAAATATTGATACTATTGGCTGATTCCCTTTAACAAGAGCATCTTGTACAGATCAGGATGGAGGTATGCATGTAGAACTGTGCAAAAAACTTTTGAGCATTGCCATTTCTTCCATTTCATGAACACTAACCCAGTGTAAAAATATCTTCAAATATCAAATCTCAGTGAAGAAAAAAAATTTCTTTCCGCTGCATTTACAGACAGGTCTACGTTCTTGTTCTCAGAAAAAAAATGCTAAACTACACAAGAATGATTTTTCTTCTGTAGGAAATTCTCTGCACTTTAGCTTACAACGATAATGTAAGAGAAAAACTTAAGTCTGCTCTGCTTGTGAATGTATCTTAACACTAAGCTATTTTCTGTTTATAGAACTTATCAGAGAATGGCTATCAGTGAAGTAGGAAGGCTAGCTGTCTAATTGAGACCCATGCAATTTCCCGTCATACCCAACACACTTTGTGTCATCTGCTTTGAATCCCCAAGATTGTATGTAAATTTATATCTAAAGCGGAAGACCAGACATGTAATTTCCCACCCCTCTACTTCTCTATCCCTATACCTAAAAGTTTTTAAAAGGTTTTAAAAGTAGAAAGGAAAGCCTGTCCATCAAGGCTGAAAGAGAAAAGCAATGTACTCTGACAGGTTTCTACTATCGATCCTGTAGGAATCAAGGTTCTCACATGGGCCATGGTACGCATCTGGTACTCAGCATAAACTTAATTTTTCTGTAGCTAGGCAACAATGTGCAGATGGTAATACTTGCTGAAGACAGAATTATCAATGACTGTGAAGTGTTCCAGCACCACAATAGCACAATATTTGAGCACTTGGACTCACTGTGATACGCTTCCGTTTGCTAATGGTGCATCCAAATTTAGGTAAACTAGCTCAGTGTACAGCCCAGCTGCCATTTTGTGATGGCAAGCAGCACAGAACATTACAGGTAATGATGCAGGAGATTTTCCTTTTCTTCTTTTCTGATAATGTAGAAAAGAAGTCCTTCAAAACAAGCATATACACCTGCCTCTGTGTGTCTGTGTGTGTGTGCGTGTTTATAGAAAACTATGATATGCACCTTGGTAACTTTCATCTAATCTTTACATGCTGTGAGATTTAATAGGATTTTCATGCCGATCTTGTACTTGTTTGCTTTTAAGTCTTGCTGTTTTTCTTTGGGAGGAAATGGCCCATGGCTGTAAGAACCAAAAGTTAATGGCACTGGTTTATTCCTTAACCATCCTCAAAGTTAACTTGGGGCCAGTCTTCTGTGCACACCAAATTAACTCCTGGGACATTACAGCTAAATAGTGTGGATTCACTTGTTATGTATGGTAACCTCAAGTTACAGGTCCATTAAAATTTTTCAGTAAATGCTGAAAGACAAACAACCCTTGCAGACTGGAAAAAATCCATCAGGTTATGGGTACAACTCAAGTTTTCTTAGGAAATTAAATTAGACTAAACGGAAGACATAAGAATGTTTTACTATAAACTAAAGTGTAGCAGGAGTAGACATGCTAATCCACTATTATAGCTAATATTTACAGTACTAAATCCTATACATAACCAGAGAACCAAAACACAATTTATTTTGGAAAAACAAGAAGGAATTTTTTCTCAATGTTTCTTAGCTTCTAGACACCTCCTTTTCATCACATTACTCAAAAAGGATTCTGCCTATTATATCTGATAACAGCTTGGGAAAATGACATAGTAGTGAGTGGAAGTCACAGGATTTTTAAGTCACTGACAAAATTATTTGAAAATGTCAGTGTTCCAAAGACATTTCACTTGTGAGGCCTGATGTGACCACTGACAAAGAAAGGAAAGACAATTTAATACAAAATTAGCAGTAGAAGCAGACAAGACAAAATATAAATATAGGAAGAAGGACCAATGTGGCAGCTGGGTATACTCTTTTGTGAGGGGTGAAAAAATACTGAATGGCATTTTTAGGAACCTGAAAGAGCTGAAGAGCCTGGAAAGTGATAAAGAGGCAGCAAAAAATGTTCCGTGAGAAACATCAAAAAGAGAAGCTAGGAAAAAAAATGCAGTTTAGGAAAAGGATTTCTTTATTATTATTCTCTAATTATTGCTGGTTCTTGAACTTTTTCCTGCTTTAAATAAGTTGGAAGAAGATATTTTCTTTCCAGACATAAGTAGTTATTTTTTGTAGCTCACATGGACTTTCTTTTTTTTTACTGTTGACAAGAACTAGATAACATTTATCAGCTCTCTGAGAGCCTGATCCAGCACCACTTGAGTCAATCGAAGTTTGTCTAGTGACCTCAAAAGGCTGAAGATCAAGCAATGAATGAATGAAATATCTTCCACGCCAATAATAACAAACTCATCCCATACCCTGGGAGTGCATCTGATCTAATATCCTCCCCCTCCCCAAAACACAAAGTGAAGTGAAAGAGATGATAAGTACTCAGCTGCAGCTGTGACATCTTAATGGATCTCATGTCAGAAGGTAATACAAAGCTATTAAAATCTCTCAGCATAAATCACTTGCTATGAAAGGAAACTGAACATCACTGCTTATACTTTGACAAAATACTGTGAATAATAATGTTGACTGTGAGACACATGCCTACCCATTTTAGGGTATTAGATTTACCATCTTAGGAGAAAAAAAAAAAAAAGAAAGCATAATCAACAGGTAAATGTTTATTAAGTGGAAAACAGAAGAGAAGTGCAAAATGCTCTTCTGAGGTAACTGCCATGTGACTGACAAATTTGAAGGAGATAGTTAGGCTAGCTCCTTAAGTTGGCAAATCTATGTTAGTTTGTGTAAACCAGCATAAGTCCTTTCCTTTATTTTTGCATATAATTATATTTCAGATTTAAAACAACATTTTACTCTCTTAATTGAAGAATATGCCTATAAACAAGTAAAGAATTGTTATTATTCTTTATTCATACAATTATAATTCTATCTTATTTTGGCTAGGGCTATAATATTTTAATTTTATTCAACTTTCATGTTTAAATTTAAATGTTACTTTTACATATATAAAGGGTTAGACCATCCACCCTGATGTCCTATGAGAATTAGTCTCAATTCAAACCAAAATATTTTCTAATAAAAAAGTATCACATTGTGATAAATTGTGTTGGCTTCAATGCAAGCTGTGTGTTACATTCTTCACAAATATAATCGCATACACGTATTAGTTAATAACTGTTTGTGATGCTGATAATATTCTTAATATATACTAAATGCATTGCACAAGTGTCTATTTGGTGACTAAACACAAGGTTATAAAAGCCTGGTGCATATTTCAGAGATGAGAGACGAGTTTTAGCTAAAGAGGAACAAACTGCTAATGCTGAAGACCTTAGATCATCATAAACTATTTAATAGATTATCCTGATTTGCACACTAGAATTTAATCTGAGGCTTTATCTTTAACCTCTTTCTAATCCTAGATAATAATAATACAGTTTGAAGTTGATTTGCTAACTTCATTCTGACCACATACCAAGTGCTGGGTAATACAGTTGAAAAACTGCTAATGTATCATGACTGTAATCTTCCTTGATGCTACACTATTTTACAGTTTTAAGGAAGACCTTAAACTGTGAACTTCTCCAGTAGACCCAGGCTGGAGGCAGAGGCACAGGGGTGCATGTGGAGGAGTGAATATAACTCACTGCTTCCTCTCTGTTAGTATATGATAGACTGAAATAGTCTTACCCTTTCTCTCTTTATTGTTAACTTTCTACACAGAAGCTTTCATGCAGGATTCTATTTAAACAATGTGTCAAGGGACAAACCTGCAGAAATTGTATAAAAAGAATAAATTGTCAGTGGTGAAATCTAGAGTTCATGAACTAGTCCTGAGTTGTTTTAAAAGTTCACATATAAATTTTAAAACTTAGGCCAGTGAAAAACTGAGAGGTGCAATGGATCACATAAGGGGATGTGACTTCATAGATAGTGATCCAAAATATATGTAAGAGATGAAAAATGAAAGAAAAATAAGATATATCGAAGACAAAATGCACTTATGCCTGGATATGTTCATCTAAACATAAACACATATTTTCAGGCACAAAAGACATTGTTTTGTTAGAACACTCCAGACATTTCACTTCTGCCCTAACCACTTGTGTGCGCAGCAGTGAGATCAAAGCATCAAAATGTCACGCACTTCATGCCTGAAGTCTCCAACATGTTTTTCTCTGCTGAGGGTAAACAGGCCAAGGAAGATGATATGCTAGTTAGCTTGAGAAAAAAGGAAAAAGAAAAAAGCTTTCTTTATTCACAGAACCATTGAACTGACACTGCAGTAATTAAAGAAGACAGGACTACAAAACGTATCCTTGGACTGTACCTCCTGACTCAGACTGAGTCCTTGCATGTTAGGAAAGTTTTTTACAAAAGGTCAGAGTTTACCTTGCTTTTTGTTAGTCATTTACTTCAATCTGCTGTTTATGACTATCCATGATTGTTTTAGAAGCTGAAAATATTACGGGGATTTTTATGACCTTTGTTTTGCTGTACATTTCCACCACTTTGATTGTAGACAGAGAGAAGTTAGTTATTCTAGAATGTTTTTACCCAAAATAAATATCACTATTGAGTTTCCATTTTATTCTTAAAATATTACTGAGGAGGAAAGCAGCGAAGAATCATCTACTTTTCAATAAAGGTTAATGTAAGAAAATGCAGTCTCTGTACAGCTGCTACAGCAGGAACACAGGAATGCATGGGCTCTGGAAACTCATATCAAAGAATCTCTATTTTGCTTTCATTTCTACCATGCCTGTGACTGCCATCCAGAGGGACCTGGACAGGCTGGAAAGCTGGGCTTGTGCAAACCTCCTGAGCTTCAACTAAGCCAAGTGCAGGGTCCTGCACATGGGTCAGGGCAATCCCAGCAGCAGCCACAGGCTGAGCAGAGAAGTAACTGGGAGCAGCCCTGAGGAGAAGGACCTGGGGGTGATGGCTGATGAGAAACTCAACATGAGCCAGCAGTGTGGGCTCCCAGCCCAGAAAGCCAAAGGAATCCTGGGCTGCATCCACAGGAGCATGGCCAGCAGGTCAAAGGAGGGGATTCTCTCCCTCTACGCTGCTCTGGTGAGACCCTGCTGGGAGTGCTGCATCCAGCTCTGGGGTCACCAGCATAAAAGGACATGGAACTTGGACTTGGAGCAAGTCCAGAAGAGAAATACAAAGTTCATAAGAGGACCGGAGAACTTCCCATACAAAGACAAGTTGAGATGGGGCCGTTCAGCTTGGAGCAGCTTTCCAGTATCTGACTAGGACCTACCGGGAAGCTGGGAGAGACTCTTTGTCAGGAAGTGCAGTGATAGGACAATGAGTAATGGATCTAAATTGAAAGAGAGGAAATTTAGGTAAGATATTATGAAGAAAATCTTTACTGGGTGGTAAGACACTGTAACAAGTTGCACAGGAGTTAGTGGATGCCCCAACCCTGGCCAGGCTGGACAATGCCTTGAGCAACCTTGTCTAGTGAGAAATGCCCCTGCCCATGGCAGGGAGATTGGGAACCATAAAGGTCCTTTCCAACCCTTAACATTCTATGATTCTATGTTTGTATTCACAGTAGTGATAGATGCATCTAAGGCTGTGGACTAAAACGTGACTGATTGCTAACATTTCCTGCACAGACTAAAGAATTAAGAAAGGTGTCTGATACTAAAATCAACAGTTGGAAAAACTCCCCCAAATAATCAACATTCTGCTGGAAGAAGTGGTTATAAGCCCAAAAGTAAGCAGAGTACTTGATCCCTGGTCTTTCATGAAAATAAAGTGTTTACTTTTACCATAGTAAATCATTTGTAATACAGATGCGAGTTGAGCTCTGTTTCTGGATGAAGTTTTAGGCTTTCAATAAAAAAGAATCCAGCCAAATTTTGAGGCTTTAAAGATTCTCAAAGAAATTGAATTTTGAAGTTTTTATCCGGCTCCCTAGTTGATAGGATACTATATCTCAAAGCTTCATACATAATCGACAAAAAATTTTCTGTCAAGCTCAATTCTGCAGACTGAATTATCTCTCTCTCAAAAAGAAAAGACAATCCCTATAGATCAGGTTTGAATCATGGGTAGGATAGAGATGTTCTCAACCTCCCTGCCATCTCTAGTAAGCCCAAGGATAAATATAAGTTTTCAATGTCCAGTGCTTTTATAATACCAAGAATTTTGGTCTATTCTTTAAGAAGGAGTAAATCCTCTTTAAAATAATGATGGAAAATGTGAGACAAGGCCTTGGGTGTTAAAAGGAGTATGCTAGGGAATGAAACAGTTTGCATAAGTGATAAAAATACTTTTGGTAGTGTAATAACATTACTTAAACTGGAATAAGTCTTCCTGAATCTGAAGGAAACTGATTAGTCACTCTAGGGTAATCTCAGTCACTGGCACAGGCACAGGAGAGCTTTTGCTCCTGCAGTTTTCTCTCTTATCAGAGCCATTTTAATTCACACAGCTGTATATGGTCCTTATCTAATGTAAGTCAGCATATTTTATTTTTGTATAATCAGACTGATATACCATCAGGACCTTAGGAAAAACCCTAAGGAGCATTGCTTATGGTTCCTCACAGTTTTTGGTTTAGGGATTGGATGTACTCAATATACCTCCTCTATATGTACATGTGTCTTAGGTAACCAAAAAGTATATATTCTATTACCGTCTGTTAAAACCATGTGGGGTAGTGCTCTTTATCTCTTCCACTACCCATCCTCCCTCCAGGGGGATACCTTCTGTTAATGGGCCATTGAGTCTCACTGCATGACTGATAAGATTACATCCTCCTACTGTGAGATACTCCATCCAGTGGGAGGAGCCAAGCATTCCTACCTGGATGTAGTCTGAGATTCGGAACACCACAGTTCGCCTTTATCCACTGGGTTCCCAGAGGAAGACCAGACTCATCTACACTACCACTGGACCTTCAGAGGAAAACTACAGCCTTCTACAGGATCTCTGCTTCAACAGAACCACATCTGTCACTCCAGGAGGACTGCAGCCACCATTTTTTCAGACTGCTACCAACATCCAGACTGACAGGGTGTCAGGTTGTATTCTGACTCTGTCAGTGTCTTTGTATTACTGCATTCTATTTTTAATTTTCCTATTAAGTTTTAGGTTTTTTTTTTATTTACATATTTTAGTAAGAAACTGTTATTCCTATTCTCCTATCTTTGCCTGAGAGCCCGTTAATTTCAAAATAATAGTAATTCGGAGAGAGGGCATTTGCGTTTTCCATTCCAAGGGAGGCTCCTACCTTTCTCAGCAGACACCTGTCTTTCAAACCAAGACAACATGTGACCACAAATGTTCTTACCTTTTCTCCCAAACTTCTACAATAAGGTATCAGGGAGATCATTATATAGGTACAAACACATCATCCATTGTCAAACATTATTTTACTATGATACTAACATTCTATCTAGTACAGCATTTTATCATCCTTTGCTCTTGACACACGATAATTCCAAATCATTTCATATTTTTATCTGAGGCAGGAAAATTACAGAACGGTATTTTTAGGAGTCAATATAATGAAAAGAAAGTTCAAAATTAATGAGAAGAGCAAAGTCAGATATGGGAAGCAACTAAAAGCACCTATGTAGTAAGGTCAAAAAAACCCCAACAAAACAAAATAAGTAGTGATCCAAGACACAGGAGGACAGCTGTTAATGGGAACATGGCAAAGACAAAAATATGTATGCAAACATATTCCTTCCTAGAAACTTTCAAACTCCTGAAGTAAGAGGAATTGGAGCATCAGGGTAAGCTTCAAGAATATTGCAGATGATCATTTTTCCAGATCACCAAAATCATACACATACAAAGGGGACAGAAAGAGAATAAAGAAAACAGAAAGAACAGCAAAGGTTCAAGGCAGAACAAATGTCAGAAGTAAATGCACAGAAGGTAAAATAAAAACCTGAACAACAGTGAAGGTCAAAGACATAATATATTTCTTTATGGAGAGAAACTTGAGGGAGAAATAAATATTGAGACATAGATTGTCACATAATTGTATATTAGAGAAATATTGTAAAATATTAAAGGAATTTACTGTATTAAAACTGTGATAAAATAAATAATACTGTCCCTGTTAGACTAAGAAGAAGTAAGAAACATGTGATTCACCTGGTTACAGAATTGGCATAGCCAGAAGGAAAGAAAGTCAATATGTTTATCATCCATAAACAGATGTGTTCCTACGTTCAGCTTCAAAATAAGAATTAAAAAAAAAAAGCCATGAAAAAGACATAGCCTTTTAAACTTTTCACTTACATTCTCTATGGGAGTGAAATGTTGTTGCTGGTGATAAAAGCATAGCCAAAGAATCTAATGCCATGGAAATATGGTGTCTGATTACACAATTGTTTTTTCTTACATTATATTAAGCAATATTAGCACGCCTTAAATTTCACTACTATTAGCAGAACTGAGGGAAACTTGAAGTACCATTTTAGGTGTTCCACTTTTTGACAATACACTTGGTTTTTTTCATTGTAGTAGCTCAGCTGAAGATCCCGTACAGTGGTGGTGATGGCATTAATCTTATTCTACCCCTTGTGGCAGAAGCACTGCCTGCAGAAGTGGGATCAAACCTGGTTTTCAGCTGACTTTTTTTCTGCTGGCATGAGTTCAAGATATAGATAACTTTGAGGGGCTTGACATTATGGCTGTAAATGGCAGCACTACCCAATACCTCTGTGCACACTAAGTGTGACTGCTAGGAGCCATTAGAGGTGAGAAAGCTACCCCTGCTGCTAATGTTGCAATCACCTAGGAAGAAAATAAACATTGCATTTCTCAGTTCACACTCACTTAACATCACGCTGATTTCACGTGTTCTACTAGGTGGATACAAATCTTAAGCTTTTTCTCAAATGGTGAAAATTATCATTGTTTCTTAAAGTTAAGTAGTTTAAACTTCTTACACCTTATGGGTATTGGTCCCTGCAGGTAGCATTTTGTTTTCAAAGTCTACATCTGTTAAAATTTCCAAAACAGTCCAGTATGGGCTACATTTGGAGTCACAATTTGTCTAATGGCAAGATACAGCTGTCTTGCCTCTGCTGCTAGGAAGGGAAAACTCCTAGGCTGCTTCAAGCATTTGGGGGAGCATGTGCACAGTTTAGACAAGTAGAGCACAGTTTTCCCATATCTTGGCTATTCCTCTAAGAGACACAACCTTAAGAAAAATATGAAAGAGCAAATAAGGGCTGGAGTCCTCTTCTTTCTCCTCTCCGTTCCCTAATCATCCTCAACCTCACTGGAAAAGACAGAGGGAACAATTTGTCTAGTGTCTCCATAAACACAACATGCCTGGGGAAAAGCAGCCTGGCTTACCAGGCTGTATCTTTTAAACAATGCCTTATGAGGTTGGATCTTGAGTTGGCTTGCATTCATCTGCATTGGACAGCACATGTATCACGTATCAACGCACAAAGAACTGTGCACATATACCCTTCTTTCTCACTGTTTGGTGGCTTATAAAACCATTCATGGCTAGAATGACTACAATATTTTTGAGGCTGAAAAAAAAGCGTTAAAAATTCTATTTTACTGACTTCACTGAGTGTTCCTGAATAATAGATTGACTGGTTGGGTACTGCTAAGCAAAGAAAAATTTTAGTTTATTACTGACAGTAGAATAAACCTTATCCTCCTCTGCATGCTCCTGTGACATTAACATTACCTTTCAGTTTTCTTTCATTGACTTGTTGATCATTACTGAAGTTAAGTTCATCTTGAAGTTAAAATTAAGAGGTTTTCCTAAGGGAATCAAACTATTGTAATTATAATATCAGGCTCAGATAGTGTAATTATAGCTTAGTTTTAAAAAGAGAAAAATCCATTTCACTTGTGGTAGATTTCATGTATGTTGGTTTCAGCAGAGAGGTTGAAGTGAGTCGTAAGTCAAAAGTGCAATCGGAATGATACACAGTACCTACTCCCTTTTCCTTCTCCTTCATTTAAAGCGTCTATTGCTGACTGGGTTACTGCTGAGAGACACAATAATTTTCCACTGTTGCTTCAATAACACGAAGCAAGGTGCTTCCTACAGGCCAAGACATTCTCACCCTTAAGTGCTGCTTGTGTGCTTCTACAACTTGATGTAGACTTGAAGGAACAGTTGAATACTGAAGATTTATCACATGAAAATGATATTTTATTGGGAAGACTCCAAGTGATTTTTTTTTTTTGCTTCATTATTGTCAAATTTGTTGTGCTAATTCTACAGTTCAGATTATATTTTGACTTTTCTTCTACTAAAAGTCTAATGCATTAATATACAATGCTGTATAATTACATAGAAGGTTTAAGCATGACACAAATGAAAACTCCTTTTGCCTCCAGCAAATGTATTTCTGAACTTTTAATAGTTTTTTTCCAAATACTACCTTTTCATTCCAGTTCATAATGAAAATGTATTTTGAAATGTATTTTGAAATGCATTTTGAAATGCTGAACTGGAAGCTATGAAAAGACTGAGAAACAGCAACAGCTAAATGGCTGTACTTCACTGACAGTTACATTTTGTTATTTCTGGTTTTCTTCTTGAGCATTTATCAAGTGCCTGACCAGTTCTAATAAGGAGTGGCCGAAAGATCTCTAAAGGCTCAGAATTTCAGTCGTGTTTCTGTGCGGAACTAAAGTAATAAATTTATTTGTTTCTTCCAAGATATCAAATTTATCCAAAGAAATATTAAAGGAGTAAGCATATTACATGTTTTGTTTCTGTTTGTTCAGTTAGACTATAAGTAGCAGAAATACTAGGATATCTTTTTGAATACTGGGATATAAAATGATCATATTTTTATTAACTGTTGGAAGACATTTTTCCTGTTTTATCTAAACCAGTTTTCTTGCTTTTGGTTCTGATCTGAGTTTTAGGAAACTCAGTAAAGTTTTAGTAAACTTAGAAGCCTTCTTCATAATGAAGTTTAATAAAATTATAAAGAAAAAGAATGGTGAGTAACATTTAACCATTTCCCCATTCTAAATTAGTACTAAATTAATAGAAGCCTTAATGAGCTCTGACTTGTAATCCATATGGCAGCTAAAGCAGGAGAAAAGTTTTACCATATAAATGTACAGAATTTAAGTTTGTTGTTTTGTTCTCTTTTGACTCCATTTTCAAAAATTCTCAGGCAGAGGATATTTACAGATGCTTCCTTAGAGACAGAGTTGCTCTGAGCACCTGAAAATGAAATCCACAGTGCATCAATATAAATATATTGCCCAAAAATTTGGCACAGCGGAGAATCATGCTCTATGTTTGACCCTTTTTTTAATTTTTTTTTCTTTATTTTCTCTGTGTGTTTTATGATTTGCTCATATGATACAGTTCTGAGGAAAACAAAACCAGCGACCTCAGGATTCCTTCTGAGAGGATAGGATGAATTTAATAGCTAAAACAAAATACATGCATTTGTTCCAGATAGTAATTAGGTCTCCAGCTCAGCTACAGCCATACCGACATGCATTCAGGCAGCTCCCCGATGGGATCCTCCCTGCCTGCACAAGCTGAGCTCACGCACAACCATAGGCTTCTAATTTGTCCCTTCAGATGGAGCTTGAGAAGCAAAGATAGGGTTGTCTCCCAAAAGGCTCAGCCCCTGATAGCACAGGCTGTTCTCAAAGGAACAAACACATGCTTTTTTATGTTGCCCTTTCCTTGGGTTCAGATAAAAAAGCCTCTCCCAATGTTAAAAATGTCCACAGAGTAAGATCATAGGAAAAAGAGTCAAAGGAAAAAGAAGTTGTATTGTAATAACAGACTCCAGTAAAAGAAAGGAAAAAAAAGACAGAGTGCAGGCCTCCAAAGCCTCAATGTGTTTTGTCATTAAATATAATCATCTGAAATTTGAAGTGCTTATCCAAAGTACGTTGTCAGACAAGACCTATTTTCACCTTTTTTTTGAGTTTTTGGGGCCGATCCGGGGCTGTGCCGGGGCTGCCCTGCCCGGCCCCAGCGCAGGGCACGGCCGAGCCCCTCAGCCACGGGCGGCCGGGCCAGAGCCCCGGGGAAAGCCTGGCCGAGGGAGGGCAAAACGCTGCCCGGCAGCCGGGGCTGAGCCGGGGGAACCGAGCGAGAAACAGCCCTGCCAGATGAGAACTCGAAAAGAAAGAGGGGAGAGGTTTCTCAACATCTATTTTAATTGACAAAAAATTTAATTAGTTTTCCCCAAGTGAAGATCTGGCAGATCAGTCAGGTGGCCTGAATCAGACATCCATATTCTTTCTCTGTTTCAGTGTTTCCTAGCTGTTGCACTTACTCCTAAGAGGTTTAGACAAAAAGAAGCACTAACTGTATTTAGGCTGCCTAAGTAAAGAAAGAAAGGTTCATCCCTTCAAAGTACAAAAAATGAGAGTTGCTTCCATGTCCTGTGACAATTTCATTCGATTTATACCACATTAGGACCTGCTATAGGAATTAAGAATTCCTCAGACGATGTTTTACCAGCTCGAGTACAGCTCACACTGCCCTAGTTTTCGCTGATGTCAATCTATTTCCTCTGCTGATGTGCACGAGGTCATTTAGTTCTGGAAAGATTAAATCCAATGATAATATGAACTAGTCAAATGGCTGGTAGAGCTGTTAAGTAGGTTTGTATGGCCTGTCTACAGAGATTTGTGGATCCACTTAAAATTTGGATAAATTTTAGTTTTAATGAATCAGTAATCAGGCCCTGTTCACGATTATTAATTATTGATATTACAGCTCCATAGGTCCTAGCTAATAGGAGAGTTTCGTTGTGCAGTATAACTACACCTGTCATGAGACACTCCTTCCCTAAGCCTTACAGTTCAAAAGGAAAGAGAAGAGAAAGAAAAAAATCCCCATCACTCAAATATGAAAGTAGTTACACAAGACCATGCTCCAAGATCAATAGCAGAAGAACGGAGAGAAGCAGCTTTTTTAGGTCTGAGCCACGTGATGTTCACATTGAGCCCAAATGTCTGCCACACATGAGCACAAGTGGGAACAGAGATCCCTTACTGCCTCAACCATTAGTTGTATTCTGACCCTGAAAACTCAAATGCTTTCCAATGCACTCATAGCTTCTTTGGTTTGCTCCAACTTCCTCTGATAATTCCCAGTCATTATGCTGCTGATGGATTTTTCCAGTAAGAAAGTATTATCCTTCGCATAAAACAAGGCAGGCTAAACAAATACATTACAGCATAAATGAAAATAATGCAAGTACTTCATTTTCTGCCTGTGTCCATTTTCTGCCTGTGTCCACCAGCTCTTGAGAGGGAACAAAAGCATATATTATCCTGTAGATGCTGTCTCTTGATGTGGTCAGCCAGAGATCAGCACAGAGGACAGGAGGCATATCTCCATATGTTATATTCTTCTTCTTTCCTAGCAGAATCATCTAGCCACGTCTAAAACACGGTCAGAATGCACCATTTTATCCCATGGAGGAAACTGACTCTAGAAGTCAACAGATTTAGTGTATAACTTCAGAGCAAAGTTTTGCCACTGCCTTTTGTAGAAACTGGATCTGGTGGGGGGAAGGATGACTTAGCAGATAACAGAGTGAAGAGCTTTTAACCAGATACTTTGCAATTTAATAAAGAGTCTGTGCAATATTTCTAAGTTGATGAGGGCAAATCCTGTTAGGATTGAATTTTTAATTAAAATTGTTACTGCCTCTTTCCCCTTTTGGTGTCAAATAGATCATTTACATATTCAACATAATTTCCCTTAATATCTAAATAAATGTTCCACTTAATGAAAGCGTTTAAGCAACTTTTTAATGAAACAGTGAAATAGAATATATAGGGCTGAGACTAATTTTCTTGAATTTTAACACACATGGAACATGTTATGAACTAAGAAAAATATTTTGAACTTGATGGGCTGTAAATTACAACCCTTGGTGTATATTCATTTTTAATTAATTTTCTTAGTCTTCCTCCATAATCCTAATAGCTGGCTGAAAAAACTGTAGATGCCTTGGGGTGGGCAGGGAGGGGGTTGAGGGGGGATTGTACATTTATATTTCTGAGATGTTTAATAAAAGCTTCATAGCCAACAGTAATAAATGAAAAAACAAAATATTTAAATGGTACACTCAATAGAAAGCCTGTTCAGATTTTACTTTTATGTTAAGCAAAAGTCTTTTTTTCCCCCTCCATGAATACAGTTAGAGATTTATTTTTTCTTAACATCTTAAAATAAATCAGTAAAGAAATATGCATTCTTTGGTTGCATTTCTTCTTAAAAAAAGCCTATGTTTAAGAAATATCACTGCAGTGATTAGAGAGAGAATACATTATCTACCTAAACAGGTACATTAAACCATAAGAAGAGTGACTTAGATGTTTTAAATTATTTACATAACAAACCACAATTAGGCATAACTCGATGCTTTCTGCTCAGAAGTTCTACCTCTACCAGAATTTATTTAAGCTCTAAAGAGACTTACTGCATAGCTGCCTGATTTCTGAAGAAATCAGTAGTTTTTGTTTTTCTTGTGGGTCTTTTTTTCCACCACTGGCTGATGTCATCTTCATCAGACTTAATGTCTTTAATAGATGTTTTTGTCTAATTATATTTTAAAAATACTGTCTCTTTAGAATTTTAATGTAAGTTATTTTGTTGTTTATGACAAAAATAGCTTATGAAAGAATATAGAGGATTTTTTTTTCCACCAAAGGATGTATAGCATACAAACATTTCTAATAGACAGCATTATAAGTTAGTTCCCTGTATAGTATAACTTAATGTGATACATGATGTTATTAGTGATCCAGAATTTGCTAGCTAGAGTTCACAACCTGTACTCTTCACCTAGCTTTTCAGGTTCACTTCACACAAATATGATTCCAGATGAACTGCAGTGCAAACAAGTTCCACTTCATCTTGATTAGTGCAATATCACCTAGGGACCAATTAAATTGACCTTTATGTGGTAAGACTAAGACCAGAGTTTCCTTTTCCTTTGACTGCAAGATAAAGATGTGAGTAGTCGAGAATCTCATTGTCATAAAAACATATCCTTTGGGCATATATAGGAACTGTAGGCATAATAAGTTCAATAACCAAGAACAATCAGAACTTAAAGGAGTCAAATATTTTGTTGAATTCTAATGAGCCTTTGTGTTGTGCGATGTGAAATAGTGGGGTTTTTTTGTCCTAAACATCTTAAGCTCAGTTACTCACCCTGGGGTCAGAAGCAAAGAAGTTTGCTCAGCTCACTTTCAAGTGCAAATGCCACAACTGCCTGAGAAAAATCTTGTGTCTTTACCTTAAGAAATGTTACTAGCCTGACTTCTGCACAAATGTCACCTTCGTTGCAGGCGGTCTGCAGGATGGTGTGGATTCTTATATTTCTCAACACCCAGTTGTGCAAGACTGACTAGAGACGACTTTTAGAGAATAAAACATGCTGTGAATGGTATTTACATTCTGAGAATGTTTTCGAAAGGTTAGAGAAATGATCTTGGATGTTACAAACTTCTTTATTGAGTATCCAGAACTACAGAACAAATGTTGAAAGAAAGAATCAGTAAATGACAAGCAGAACAAAAAGCAAACATGGTTTTAGCACATGTAGGTTGTGACATTTATCTGATATCTTTCTTTGAAAAAAAATCAAGGACATTGCTTTGATAAGGATTTGCCAGACTAGGAAAATCTATTTAACTTAAGAAGGGAACAAACTAAATGAGAGACAACAATAGCCACATTTAAAATTGGCATATCAAGTTCAAAGGCAGTTACAAATAAACTTTTTGAAGGTTGATGCTAGAGTCTGACTTACACGTTCTGACTGAGGATCCTGGTACTACATTCCACCGGATAATTCTGTTGATTATGTAAAGTAGAGGTACTGTCAGCACAGGAAAAGATCAGAATCTTACTCTAAGAAAAAACAAACGACCTTGAGGACTGAAACAAGGAAATGGCATGAGATTTCAGAGAAAATTGCAAGGTCACACATTTGAGGATTAATAACAAGAATTTCCTCCTTCACATGGAAAGTCATTAGTTGGAAATGTCAGAGGAAGAGCAAGATCTAGGTGTATTAGTCAATTATAAGATTACTATGAACCATCTCTGTGAAGCAGCCATGAAAATGTCAAAAGCAATCCTAGGATTTTTCAGGCAAGGTATTTCACAAAGAAATATGGAAGTATTAATGTCATTGGAGCAGGCACTCCTAATATATCACCTGGAATGCTGTATATAGTACAGGTCCATCATGTTGTAGGAAGATGTATTGAATGTCAGGTATATTTCCACTGAATGTTAAGCCTGAGCTCACTGCTAGCAAGCCTACTTAGCACTGCTGTGAAGTCCTCAGTCAGGGGGCACTGATATGAGCTGTGAGGTTGAATTTGTTATTCTCAGAATCCTCCTCTTCTTTTCCATTTATGGACATGATCTGATTGAAGTGCTGTTAACTGCAGTCAATGCTTGGAAAATGCTGTATGAGCACAACCTGGAAGGGGAGCAGAGAAGAGCCATACTGATGATCACTGGAGTAGAGAATTTCTCTTGCAAGAGGAGCCTAAAAGATCTTGAATCAAACCTAGTGAAGTGCTGTGATGGGATATATTAATTCAGTTCATTCATTCATTCATTCATTCATTCATTCATTCATTCATTCATTCAAAATTATGAAATTACTATACTTAGGACAGAAAACAGAATACATTTCAGTATCACTGGAGGAGGGAGGCAAGCAAGTTTTAAATCTGAAAGTGGTCTTCTTTACAGAATTCGAGATTTCTGTTTTCAACTCCTTCTTTGCATATGTATTGTCCCCTTTCCCACACCATGCTCATAGCCCTAGAGCACAGACACCAGGCTGCACTGTAATGACAAATTTTAAATTTTGACATTTATAAAGCTTTGAATGATACAATTGACTCAATGAAGTCCGGTAAGAACTGCATTTTCCAACTGGAGTTAGCAATATTGCACTGCAAAACAGCTGGCATTAAAATGTCACTGTTGTTTTCTTTATTTAGTGGCTTCTTCCAGTCTTAAGTCTACTCAAACACTCACAAAACAGGTAAATGTAAGCGTCAAACATGAAACTCATTTTAGATTTTATTTTTGCATGTATAATCTCAAGGGAATAACAGCTTCTCCATCAAAGGAATTTGCAGTGTGAAAAAATAACATTACATTAACTTAAAATGTTTGACTTCTGGGAATATAACCATCAACCAAAATATTTGTCACAACTGGAGAGGTGGATGATGTTTAGTTAGAAGTCTGATCTTCACCACAACACAGGCATGGGCTGAATTGGGATTTGTGTCAATGTATTCAGGAAGAACTTAGGTGAAATTACTTAGTATTTACTAACAGCAGCAGCTAAATTTGAATAATTTGAAGCAACTTAAATGAAAGTTACAAGTCTTCAAGTGAGATCCTTGTGAATTGTTCTGCTTTAATATATGTAACACCAATTAGTCTCTCAAGGCAAATCAAGTTTCTCTTGATTTTGCTCAAGGCATTTAAAAAAATCTTGGGTGAACTGTTTCAGAACTGTTTTTTAATTTCCTCTTCAGTCCTGAGTTGGAATTTGGAAGAAACCTCTTCAGGCTTGCTGATAATCCTGATGGAGGCCAATGCAGTAATTGACACTCTTAGTTCCTTATGACTCAACACCTGAAAGTTCCTAGACCTGAAAGTCTAGAATAATTTTTTGAAAGAAGAAAATAGCCATGCTCCTCATGTGCTTCACTTCAGTGAGAATGGACTGGGAAGCCATGATAATGCTGAACTGAAAATTAATGGTATTTTCTATGTGGCCTTTAGACTTCTTGAAGAAAATGAGGGTCACTTCCTTTTACAGGTCCCAAACTTCTGTTGTTTGGTACGGTTGCTGTCACAGCAAATTTCAGCACAAGACTGTTAAGAAGTAGAAACCACAACTTTCATTTGCAGTATATTCTCAGGCTTTATGTACAAAATGCCCAGAAAAACTGAGTTTCACATAAATTTAGGGAAGAATAGGGTGAAAAAGAAACAAGATCCTCTGAACCAGGAAGGTTTTGCAGACGGTTTTACCACATAGTCCCATTACACTTGGTGCGCACTCTTAAGGTTCCTCAAGTTCCAGGTATGTATAGGGCACAAGTGCACATACAACAGGAGACTGCCTCACCACTAGGCCTGGAAATCCAGCTGGGTCAGCTGTCAATGACATTGCTATTAATAGGCCTAAGGAAAAAAAAAGTGATTATGCACATAAGGACAATTTTACTCTTCCGTCGTACAGATATATAATTACCAGAAATCCCTTCCATTAATGACTCACATCAAAGCATTTAGCAATAGTATTTTCCATATTCTATTCTTAATTGCTATTTAATAAAATCTCCTCTGATTTTCTTCAGTAAACCATTCTGTGAGCCTTCAAACCTCTTCCACTCTTAATACTTCTACATTCTCCAGCTGATGACTTTACCTTTACTGCTCATATTAAAAGATACAAAGGTAATAAGCTGCATAATAGAAGAGTGAAGTTAGATTATTCAACTTTCTCATTTATTTTTTTTCCTATTGAAATTAAAGGAATACTGAGAGCTGTAATAAACAGTTTACACTGTGTAATTTGGTTTAGAATTTGCTATGGGAATATTAGATGAAAGGGGATAGGAATGCTTTCAATAGTGTATCTTGTTCCATTGTTACAAAACAGAAGGTTATATAGAATCTTCACAAGTATGCTCCATGCAGACTAGGAAGGTTTTGTTCAAATCTCTGCTTCAAACTCATTAAAGAATGATATCAATAGGAAGGCCTCAACTATTTGTTTTCAGTATTTTGTTTAAATTTATGTAACATCTTAGTGTCATTAAATTATAAGCCTTCTCTGAGGTTAAATGATTTCTTTTTAGGATAGAGATAGCTCTGTTTTAAAATGCTTAGTGGGATTTTGAGTGAAAAAAAATGTTCCTAAAGCAATAGCATTCTGATTCTGTTACTTAATTATACTGCATGCAAAAATCTATTTCTGTAGACTCTTATTCTAGTCCATTGTCATTCAATCAACAAAAAAATGAAGACTGATAAAAATAGTTCTTTCTTTTTTTTTTTATTTTAAATGATCCAACCAGACCAGCATGTTTTAATATATCAAATTCTTTGAAAAGAAAGCATGATAAGAAAATCATCAAGGCACAGAGTACCTGCATCAAAGGTACTAAGATTATAGCAAAGCAAAATGAGGATAAAAAAAATACAACTAAATCAAACCTCCAGATAGCTAATTAAAAATAGCTTCTATTTCACAGGTTATTTTAGTTACAGTTTGACTGTCTTTGTCAAAATTACTGTTGTAATATGAGATGTGCAAAAAAGAAGGATTTCATTTTGAAGTGCACTCGTAACAGTTAATTTCACTTGAGTTCAGATAAGCTTCATCTAGACACTTTGGAAGATTTCTATTAAATGTCATGCATAATTATATAAAACTTGTAGAAATTTTTAATCATCATACTTTTGGATGCTTTCAAGATTCTGGAGAACCTCTCAAGCAATGCTAGTCTGATACTCAGCTTTCCTGTTAAGCAGCCAGCTGCCTTGAAATTCAATTTACAGAATGTTTTTCATTCATTTTCCAAGTAATCAGTTTAAACTTGAACAAAAATATTGAATTGACTGTGAAAAAATGTGGTTGTTATATTCCATAGTAAAATATGGTAATTTGGCATGGCCTTTTATTTGAGGTTGTTTTTCTTTAATATCATACTGCAGAATTTTGATTTGAGAACAGGTTTCTTGGTTTTATTTTCCTTCTGTAGGAAAACCACTGTATCTGATTATTAAGGAAAAAAAATATTATTTTCAGAAAAAAAATTACCGACACTGTGATCAATGTAATCATAATGTTGCCTCTCAGTGGCTTTCTTACAAAGCAGTTAGCCCAGATTTCTCCTTTGTCCAAACTGATCAATGGCTAGCTCCTCTGACATGTAATTAATAAGCTGTATATATGAATCCCATTTTAATGGCTGAATAAAGGGTGATCAGCCAACATCTGAAAACAAGTGTAAGGCTCAATACAGCTGGACAAAAATAAAGTACAGGCTAAAAGTACTATTCTTCCTCAAAATAGCTCATCAGGTTCCAATAGATTAGTTAAATGCTAAAGAGTTAATATGATAAAGGGTATTATGAAATCTTGATAAATTAAGAATATCAAAAACATCCTAAGTTAGTTGAAGTTTTGTTTCAACCTGAATAAAACACACCTTGTATTCAACATAAGTGACTATATGCATGCCTGAAGCAGTGACACCTATCAGTGACAGAACATCTACATTCCTGATGCTTAGATAAAAAGTAAATCACTAGTTCTGCAGATATACTAAAACCGACAAACAAAATGCCTTTTGGATAGTACAGAGTCCTTTATTTTTTACTTCATCTATAGATTATTTTCCATATTTAAATAGATTTGTTTTATGAATAAACTGTATTTTTACACTTCTTTTTTTATGTTGTTCTGCACCTATTTGCCATACCCTACAAGGTGATACAGTACTAGTTTGAGAGAACACACTTACAGTAGGCATTGCATATGGGAGTTCTTTGTTTTCACCCTTCCTTCTCCTTCATTCTATCTCTCAGTGGTCTGCCATAGACTTTGCAGGTCTTTATCATCCATTAGGCAGCATGAGTGTAGCAATGGAGAACAAAGAGGCACAGACCCCCTTATGCATCCAAAGGAGATCACTTTATTGTAGAAATCACCCCCCTTTTATACCTTTAATGTCCATGGGACAAAACCAGAATTTAAGAGAAGAAAAGCACCCATTGGCTGCTCAGCTGCAGCACTGCTGTCCACGCGTCCTATCACCCAATCAGCTTCCCTTTCATCTGCTGTCCACACGTTCCTCCTCACAACTGCCTCTCACCACCCAACCAGCTTCCAACCATCCAGCCTGCAGCTGTGCCTTCCCCACAGGGCCTGCTGGTGAACATAAGCCTTAGCAACTTTAACAAATATAACCCCATACTCCACACATGAGAATGTATACTGCTCCCAATATGCAGATTTTCACATTAGCCCACATATTTTGAAAAAGTATTTTATAGGTCAGATCTGGAAAGGAAAACACTGTAAGAGGCATTACTTCCAATTTTTAAGTAGTTAATTGCAATGATAAACAGAGTTTTGTTTCATATGGATAAGTCTTTTAACTTAAGTTTGTCACAGTTTAGCTCTATTCATGAAAAGCCTTGGATTTCATTAATTAGTGAGAAATTGTATTTCTCACCATGATTTTTAAAATTAAAACAATCTCAATAGTCACACAACAAGGTCCTCAGGGTCAGGACTAGAGCCAGTTTGGGAGGTTACTGGGGAAAAGAAGGTTTCTGTCTCTAAAGTACAGGGCTCTATCCTGACTGCAGACCAGGACTTTCTTCAGTATTCACCCTTCAAAGCCACGACATGACTGGGGCTGCACTACAGCCTGCTGAGTGCCCAAGGAGAAGGTATGTAACCAGGACTGGGACTGAGCTCAGAAAAAGACCAGATGTCGCAGTCCCTTGTTTGAGCAATTTTGGGCTCTCTGCTGCTGCCACCTGAGATCATCCTGAAGTATGCATCAAAACATTTTGCCATGTTTTCGTTTTTCTGGGTCTACATGTGCAATAGTGTTTTACCAATTCTCCCATGTTTGTTTGCCTTGGTCATTGCCCTGTCAAGGTGCTGGGCAGGGATGCACACAGCAGTGTTCCATCTGTGCTAAGCGTATCAGATTGGGTTCCAGGGGGCTGACAACTTCCAAATCCTTAAAGTATCAGGTCAGAATCAATTCTGACTTCTGTTTCACCAGAATGCCATCCTTGACTACAGGAATACCATCAAGTGCAAAACCTGATCTTCTGTTTGATTATAATGCATCACCTGGTATATTAAAAAAAACCAAACCAGCACAAATGACAACCACAGTAGAAATGTGGGATAAGAGTGGTCTGAGCTGCATTGGATAGATATCATTACGTCTCTGCTGCCCCAAAGATTCATTGCTCTTCTTCTTTAGCACTCTGATATAAAGTGCAGCTATTCCATGGATTTGTCTTAATTATGGCAATCTGTTGTCCAATTCTGATTATGGGAAGTGCCACATGTGAAGAGCTGCTACACAGGGAAAAACAGCATTCCAGATAGCAATGTGCTTTTCAGGAGAAAAGTTAGCTACAGAAAATGTTTTGTTCTGCCTAAAAAAAGACTTGTGCCGAAAAGGATCCTAAATGCCCTGCTAACTCTAGCAGAGAACATCTCCCTGAACACCTCCCTGCACACTTGCTTTTTGCCCCAGCAAATCACCTTATTTGGAGAGGTATAATACATCAGCAAGCAAATGCAATGTGTTCCAAAGCCTGATAATATGCAGTGATTGGCAGCTCGCCATCACTGTATATCACTTTCTTGTATTACGTTATTATACATAACTGTGAACACACTCCCTGATATCAGCTACAACAAACAGGGAACTGCAGGTCCCTTTGAACATCTGCTGACAACTAAAATAAAATAAAATATTGAATCAAAGCACAAAGCACTGACTGTTGCAGGTTGGAGCTAGTCAAACAAATCAAGTGCAAATTGAATACGTCTTGTAATTATCCCTCCTTTCAATATTCATATGGGAGGGGAGGAAGGGCAAAGGGAGGATTAATTGATTAATTTAGATTGAAGCTTTTTTTTCTCACTTTTCTTTTTTTCTTTTTCTTTTATTTTTTTAACAAAATACTATTCCTGAAGTGGTTTCCCAAGTGACCCAAGTGTTGTCCAAATAGAGACGTCAAAAAAATTCTGACAATTTGTTTTCCAATAAATAATTCACCCTCTGCATGAACCTTTGACTTTCCACTTACTTATGAAAAAGATGGGGTTTCTTTGTTTTGTGTTGAAGGCTGCTCAGCAGTGCATAAGGAATAAAGCTTTCTACAAATTCTGAACGACTCCCAGTGCATCCATTAAAAAATGGTCTAGGTGTTGCATTCTCCTTTCCATATAAGAGACTGTTCTCTACCATGATTTGATTTTGGACATATTGCTTATCAAAAGTTTCATTCATATCTAGTGTGCTATTTCAACACAATTTTAAATGTAGAGAGATACTAAAGGTATGGTGGGCATAAGGCACAGACCAGAGAATAAAAAGTGAGACTCTTCAGTTGAAAAACCCAGGACTGAAAGTACTTAGATAACCTAGATAACAAGCTACAAACTATAAACAGATAAAATCTTCTGCTCCATTGACAATATTTGTCAATTGACAATTGACAAAACTGGTTGCTGGAAGACTATTTCCTCAAAATATGCTAATTTTAAATAAAAACCAGCAATGAAAACCATCAAACGTATCTCATTTTTTAGGAGTATTAAAATAATTCATTTTGATAAAGCTAAGATATTTAATTTCACTTATAAATTTCATGGTTCGCATTTGATTATAGTTTAAATTAAATATATTTTAGCATATTGTAAAAGTCAAGAAGAAATTTAAGAATTTTATTGGGAAAAAAAATACTGTGACACAGGTAAAACATCCCAACACCAGTATTATTTCATTACTGGTGGTGTCAAATCATGCATGCAGACTTTCTTCTAATTGATGCAACTTAGAAGACTGAATACTGCTATTTGCAGATTTAGCAAGTAGAAGTACTAATTACCTTGAATCTTGCTTAGAGACATCAGCTTCAACACAGAAATAGAACCCAAATCTCCAAAAAATAGTGCATTGAAATTCTAGTATGAGAGGACATAATTCAGCTTTATATGAAATGGCACAAGATTTAAATCTGTTTCCAAAATTTGAGAACTATCAATCTTACTCAATCATAGAGACTGTAACTAGACATGTGTGCTACCTTGCTTCCAAAATTTCATCTTAAACCCAAATAATAATAATAATGTCTTTAATATTAGGCATTAGAGGGTCCTAGAACTACCTCTTTTGGGCTACTTTCTTCTTCATCTGCTTCATCATGACTGTTAACTATTACTAAGACTTTTTGTGTAAAAAAAAAATGTGTTTTATATCTCTATGTGTTGAAATATGAAAACAATAATAACAAAAAAAAATCTCAACAAAACCAGTATTAAAGCTGAAGATTATTTTACAATTCCAAGATTACTAGGTTTAGATAATCATGGAGACAGTATTCAAGTGTGAGCATATTTAAATATGACTGCTGACCTGTTATGTCCATGAACTCGAGTGTGGCCATGTTTCTTAAACCTTTTTTTGCCCATTTAATCTGCCAGAGCTCTTCTACAAAGATTTCCCCTGACAGAGTGCATCAAAAGAGTGCCTTCCCCTAAATAAAAAAAGATGCAGCTTTGGGCAGTCTGCCTTTACAAGCACCAACAACATTTCTTTCAAAGGCACCTGCTGTTACACATCAACCCTGGCCTGCAAAGGACAGCAACAATGACAGCATCCTTTTTTTTCCTCTCAGAGAAACTGGAAAATGGAGTCATGAATTGCATACTGATGGCTTTAATTTATGGCACGTAAATAAGGCTGGGTTTCTTTACCCTTCAAAACCATGTATCATAAACATTTCCTAAGAGATTAAGAAGGAACAAACTCATCAAACGTTAGTTTTAGAAATGTTCACTGCTTTTTCAGTGTATATAACTGAGTCTGAGCTGCAGGTTAGACTCCCACACAAAAAGCATAGCATTAATATCTCTCCTGCTTCAGTAATTGTCCAGAACCATTGAGTTTGCTTTTCTGTAGGGATGAACCTGATGTGATGGTTGCAGGAGAAAAAGTACCATCACAACACCCTCATTTTAACAATGCCAATTCCTATGACAGCATGTCTGAAAAGATACTCTCGGTGAGAACACAAGGATTCATCTCCACTATGCTGGCAGAGTCAGGATTATTACTGGAGCTGTCAGAGATACTTTCAAGATTTTATTTCTTTAAAAAGCCTGTCATGATGGAATCCTCCCTCCTTTTTTATTATCTCTTGTTTTATCTTTGTACAAAAACCCCTTTTTGTAACTAGAATTGTCTAAATAAATCTATTTTCCAATGACAAATGAGGAGTGATTTTAAATTTTAATTGGCACTGTGGTTCTCATCAACTTCGTCCCAAGTGAGAAATGACCAGGAACATGTACCCAGAGTTATGAGTATCCTCATAACCATGATCTGCCTAACAGGGTTACTGAGGTCCACCATCTGAAAAAAAAGTAACAAAAGAATGTGGAGTAACTAAGACCAGAAGAGCAAGGTATTCCAAAATGAAAAGTCTGTCATTTAAAGATCTAAATTTCTGTTTTCCCAGTGTCAGCCTTCAATGCCTGCATCATTAGCATAAGCTGAAGGACACTGAGGAGTGGCAGTTGTTCAGAGGATGATGGCTTTGATATCTGAGACTGCAGCAAGATCCATATGTTAGGGGAGTGTTGTTTGGATGTCTTAATTTCTAGATAGATTTTTTTTTTCTCTTATTTCTTTGTTGATTTTGAGTGCTATATGTATTAGCCTGTCTTTAAACGGACTCCTAATTTCTCATGGGAGATATTTCTTAGGTTCCCATTTCATTTGAAACAAAATTGGTTCATTTTTTTTCCCCTCATTAACACTCATATTGCCTACAAAGGAAGCATGTGCATTAGTCTCTCAAAAGTTCAAAGACTTTTTGTCCTTTGTTTTTGGGAAAGACAGGAAAGCTGTCTCCTAAAGCAAGAATATATTTCAGAAGAGATCTTAGAAGGCACTTTACCTGCCATGAAGCAACTTCAGTGAAAGGGAATAAAAAAAAAAACAAAAGGAGAAAACCAAAAATCATGAATGCCTAAGCAAAACGTTAAGTGATTCTGATCTCAGAGCTGAAAAAGTTACTGATTTGATTACTGCATTAAGGAGTTTCTTCAAGGGTCACTGTACTTTTCCAGAGTTAAGATGTCAGACGGGTGGAGCAGAGAAGGAAGAGCAAAGAAGCCATTATCACTCTTTTTTCTTATTGTGATGCTAAGCATCGTGGCTGAGGTAATCATTAAATAGAATATAGTCTAGAAACTGGAATAAACAGTGGTCCATCAAATCTAGTAAAATATTTCTGGTAGTATATAACACCATACAACATAACCTCCACATAATGCTTTTACGTGTGGTATTCTATTGAGAGTAATTTCCTGTTGATCCCAGCTCCCAATGAATTTATTCTCTGAAACAATAAATTTAACTGATATGAATTACAAAGGGCAGCCACAGTGTTAATCAGACTTTATTTTCTTACTTTAGATGTGTTTCGTGTTCATCTGCACTCTTAATTGTGTACATGCAAACAGAAGTTGACAGATTCACTGCTCACTCATCATTTGTATTTCCAATTGTATTAACCTACCTTAATAGTTTCAGTTTTCAATCTTTCATTACATCTAAGTGTCTTTTACCATTCAAATTTATTTCTTTAGCATTTTTGAGCTGTCTAGTTCCTTCTTTGCAATAGGTATGATAGTATTAGTAAAATAATGCATATCTAAATAACAAATGCAAGTGCAGAAAAGCGCATTTTGTAAGGGTTGACATATTCTTTAAAAAAAAATGTTTCATTAGAAACATGTCTCATCAGGAGACAAAAATGGACTACCTGCACACTTTTTTTCTTTTTTCTCTGTTGCTAATAAATAATTTAACGGAAATTCAGTGGATTATATGCATGTGTTTTCTTTCTCTTTCTGGTTAGTCTGTTTTCAGGAGAAAAGCACACAGATAAAAGCATAGGTTTTGGCTGTTTGACTAAAACCTTAAAGAAACCTTGTTCCCAGGCAGATGTTTCGGCATGATTATAAATGAGCACAAAATACACATGGTGAAATATGGGGAAGCTTTTCTTTCTAGAGTTAGTGCTGAAAAAAACTGAATTTAATCTGTAAAAACAAATATCTCAATATCATGTTTCACTGACCTAATTTTAAAAGGCCTGGAACTTATAGGGAATCTTTTTTGTTTTCTTGGATGAAAAAGAATATGTAGTTACAAGACAGCAAGCATTCAAAGAAGTTCAAATTATATCATTTAATTCATGCAGGTATAAATACACTGGTTCACAATAACACATCAACAATACAGCTGTTTGTTTTAATGTTTGAAATCCAGACTCTGTGCCTGCATGCAAAATAAGACGACTTACCTGGAAAGTCGTCTTCATAGCTTTGAGCAAGATATAAAGCAGCTTTAGCTCAGACGTCTGTATTTTTAAAAGCAGAAAGTATGATTTCTGCCTAAATTTCATTGTCTTCTGAAAAAAAAGATGATAATTTTATTCCTTTTATTTATGAATGAATTATTTGTTAAGAAGATCATTTTTGCACTGGAACTTTTTTTTTCCAAATCAGTATAAAGACTTCTTAGTAATAAAAGAGAAAATGTTGCATAAATCACATTCAATGTTTAGAATGCTCTGGTATTGTAAAAGGCTGAAATACAAATCTTCAAAGTACTCAAGGGATGAGTATCAGTAATGGATCATTTTACTATACCAAAGAACAATTAACTTATTCATTACAAATTTAGAAACATGTTTAATTGTATTCATGAACATATCTAATGATTATTAATTGAATTTCTCACTTGAGGAAAAAGACTATTCAAGTATGAGCTGAAGTGTTTTCTTACATGCTTACATCTCTCTGAAGACAGTGAAATGTAAGCAGGTGCTTTCATAAGCAGAAGTATTATCTTGGCTAGTGAAAATTATTCTACAAAAGATTGACATGTAAATGACTAGCATATTCAGGGTTAAGTATCTTGAAAAATATGAAGGGTTCAACAAGAAAAAAAAGGTCTGTGCAATTTATTTCAACTTGTATGTCATGACCATTGCCTAGACTTGAACTGTCATTTCCTTTGAGTGTTCGAGTTGGACTCTAAATCAAGTTCATCTGAGTCAGAATCTTTAATTTTCCTTGCTAATATAGCCTCACAGTCTGGCATGAGAAAGAGATTACATGTGCCACCAGAGACATCAAACAGTGGAAAAATTAGCTGTTACATACTGGAGATTTTTAAGGGTTTCCATTTGGTTCCTGATTCTTTAACTTAAGTTTCAGCCAGATCATCTCAGTTTGTTACTCTGCCTTGGCTGTGTCACCGCAGCTTCTGGGGATGTACAAAGTAAACACATCTACTGAACTGATCTTTGTTAAGAATAACTCGGGTGTGTTGGTTCATTGATCCAGTCTGCTGCTCATCCAACAAGGGGTAACATCCACACAGCACAGGTGTCAGGAACTCTTTAATCTAGCTTGTCTCTGAGACATTTCCATCACTCATGCCTGAAGGATTCATGCACTCTTCAGTCTGCCACCATTTTACTTCCATGTACTTTGAAGTATATATTAAGAGATATAAAATTGGGGAAGTAATCAAAAGGGGTGCTTTCCTGTAAGTTATAGACCACAGCCTGTCTTTACCTGTGGTTGTGGGTTGATTGCAGTTGAATTAGGAAGGATACAAGCTGTAGCAGAATTTGCTCTCATGTTATAGAGCAAAGCCCTGCAAGTCCTGACTTGCTCACTTTTCATAGTGATAGTTGTGTATCTCTTCACTTTTGGTTTTATCTGTGGGATATGAATATTTGGTCATTTGTACAAAGTCTCAGAGGGACATTGATCACAGCATAGCATGAATTTTATCCAGTCCAAAGCAAAGAATCCTTACAAGAAGCATAGGTAAAAAAAACAAAACAAAACAAAACAAAACAAAACAAAACAAAACAAAACAAAACAAAACAAAACAAAGCAAAACCAAACCAAACCAAAACAAATAAACAAAAAAACCCCACAAAAACCAGAGAAACAGGAAAGGAGAAACAAACAAAACAAAATAATGAAATGTGTGTTTGGGAAGGACTTCAAAACATAATAAATCAATGACATTGCTGCCATGCTCTGGCAATCTAATTTGACTGAAATAGCATTCACAATCAGGAGCTTAAGGAAACTTGAAGTCTTTCTTTGGCTATCTGACTCCCATGTAAAAAAGTATCTGGTTAAGCCCAGAGGACAAAATAGAAGTGGAAATACGATTCATGACAAAAATCGTAAAGCCTGCCATATTTTCTAGCATTCGATATTGGCAACATGACTTTCAACCCAAATTTGTAATGCTTAAGAATCATCCAACAGTTCCCATTTACTTGATGAGAACTGAGAAAAAAATAGAAGACAGATGAATTCAGCCCTTGACTTTAAAATATGTTACTATTGATATAGAAAATACTTTCAGCACTTTGAAGGGTTTTGGCGAAACTTTGTAATAGGCAAGACTCCCAGGCTGCATCTGAGCTGGCAGAAGTACTTCATTTATAAAACCCAATAGAGCACTGACATTTGCATGACAGAATATTTTATAGTGGCTCAGGAATTCTACTGTATTTTATCTCTGGCATTGCAACTTTTCCATTTAGACAACAAACTGCTACAGTGGACATTATAATTGCATATTTTAGTGTTCACTTACTCCAGAATTACACTTACAGAAGACTCCAGGAACACTTGATCCAGTACCTCCTCTGTCACAAAAGCACTTCTTCTTTCCTCCTTGCCAAGGTGGCACAGTAGACTAAGACAGTCAGAAGACTAAGACGTCATTGTTGCAAAATATTTATGCATATGGAATAAGGCTGCCACATACCACAGGTGAAAGGAAATATTTATGGTCTATTTCTCTAATTCTGGATTTGCTGAACCGATGCAGAACAAGACAACTTTTATTTACAGAGCTTTATATTTTTTAGTTTCTGAAAATTAGACATACTTTGAACCTGAGGTTTAAAATTTTGGAAATATCAGTGTCTACAGTTCATGGGTATAAACTCTCTAAGAGCTTTTTGACATCTTTTCTTTTGGCTGCAGATATACCAAGCTGAGTAGCTACTCCTACGCAGCCCCTTGCTCTTAAATGTCCGGCTGCTAGATGCTGTCTCTATATACATATACATATACATATACATATACATATACATATACATATACATATACATATACATATACATATACATATACATATACATATACATATACATATACATATACATATACATATACATATACATATACATATACATATACATATACATATACATATACATATACATATACATATACATATACATATACATATACATATACATATACATATACATATACATATACATATACATACATGTACACATATGCCAATAACATGTTAAAGAACAAATATAAAGGTAATTTTGCATTCTCCCGTGTAAAACTAAAAATGGAAAAATAATTAAAAAAGAAACCTTAAGAAGTATCTGTTTAATTATAGTGACCAGTTATTTATTTAAGGCCCAGAGAGTGCAACAGTCCTTTTTAGTTTAGCCAGGTACAAGGCATTGCTTTTATGAAAGAAAAAGGGCTTAAAACCACAAAAAGTGCTACAGTGAAATGCAAAGAGACGTGACCAGATAAATACACCTCTCTGGAAAGAATGATATTGATTTTTATAGTGTTTGTTCTGCAGGGATTCTTTATGCAATCCTAGCAGCCTTTCAAAATCTGCATTTAAACAAAATTTTTTAAAGTGAGGGTCCTGATCCATTTTCTCAATGTCAAGAAATAGAAGCGTACTCCTAATGAAAGAGGCACTCTAGATATAAAATATTTAAAAGCTTCATGCTAGAATACTTGCTGGTTAAAAAAAAAAAATAGCGTGGGTGTGCAGAGGATGTTTAATTCTTATTTTTTTTATGCCAGCATCAACAAGCAATTCAGCCAAGAGGAGACTTAAAATCAGTGCCCCATCACCACAAAGATGTCTGTTCATTGATTTCCTTCTGCTCCTTCTTTCTTCCCCCTCCTTCTCCAGGAGCAATTTACCTGCTCGTGGTCTTCCTGTATGTCATGTACTAAACAAGCGATGATGCCAAGTGGTTTTAACTGCAGAACCATATTGTTAAAAATAATTCTTTCTCTCCTCAATAAATGTTTACACACTGCAATGACTTTTCCAAGTGTCTAAAAGTTCAGTTTACACTAAAAAAGAAGAGAGACAACAAAACAGAATCTTTCTGCCTCTCATGGTTCCCTTCTTTCTCTCTCCTTTTCTCCCTCTCTTTCTGGATATATTCTGCACGTTTGGTAAGAAAGCTACAATACTGAGATTTCCATGGTTTGCTTGTCTGTTGGCCAATTTAGCAAGAGTTTTGAAAGTCAGAATCACATCACAGTTGTCCATACACTTCAAACAGGTACACTTACTCCCCAGACCACAATGCAACTGGGATTGTGGTGACAAAGAGAAGGAAACCTTTTCTAAGAGCAGTAGTATCTACACTGTTATATTTAAAGCCTTTCACTCATATAATTTCCTTNCAATCAGGAACAGAAGGCAAAAGAGGACAAGGCTGAGGTACAGCTTCAAATCACTTCTTCAACTTCAGACCAGTGAAGGAGTTGCAAGCTACATTAGGAACCTAGGAAGCAGAAGGTGGGGGAATAAACAAAACAAAACAAAAAAGACTTCTCAGGCTTTTAAATTCTCCAAAAGCCTCCTGATTCTCATTCCTTCCTCACAGCCTCTGCCAATGCCTCTTTCTCCATTTTTCTCAACTACTCACTCCCTTGCCCTGCTTGGCTGAAATCTCCACTCACTCCCTTGCCACGATACACCGCTGCTGTTAAATTGGTTTTATACATACTGTTCAAGGCCCTGAGCTGCCTCTTTAGGGATCTACCATGGAGAGAGGACTTTAAATTCTGTGTTTACCATCTATCGTCAGTGCAAGAGGCATCACATTATTTTCCTCCTTTCCTTCCCTAGCACTCCCTTAATTATGAGCTTGCATTTAATCTCACAAATCTGAATTCTAGAGTGTTGTATAAACATCTCCGTGTGTGTGGAAAAGGGAGTATGAATTATGCCATGCTGAAAAAGGAAGAAAACAGCCATAAGTAACATTTTATCGAAATCAAACCCACTTCCATGCAAATGAGTTCATGAAGGAGCTGAATGCACCATGAGTTTTTTGCCTGTTAGGAATTTGTACATGTGGGGGTACATTTGTGCTTTTTGAGCAAAATTCTACTGAAATTGGGAGATGGAGAAGTGACACAAAATGGAATGAAGAAAAAGAGTTCCCATAAGATAGCAGTGTCATGTTTCCAGTTGTTGAATCAAATCTACCTTGCAATGACACTTGCCCCTTTAAAAAACTCTCTCAGGAATTTAAAGACAAAAAAAAATCTTCAGGCTGAAGTGCACTATGACATCTAATCCAACTACACTAAAAGCCAATCCATACTGTAAAAATGTTATAAACAATGTCAGCAGCAACTATAAGAAGAAAACAAAAGATTGTACCTTTGTTAGAGGTATGTGTATTTAAAAAATAATTTGGGATATAGTTCTCATTACGTTATGAATTAATGTGATACTAGAAATCTCACTGGTGAGTGGGCTCTTTCTGTTTGAATAAAATAAAATGAATATGCACTTTTTTCCCTGGATTAATATCTTTATCGTGTCCAAATACAGGTTTATGTGGCTCTAATTGTATGAAGTTAGAAAACAATTTGATTTGCAAATAGCAGTGGATAGGGAGATATGTACACGAAAAACTTAGGTGTGTATTAGCTTATTTTTTTCCTTGATTAAGGATTCAGGGTTTTTCTATACAGTCTTAAAACAGGGACACATTAGCAGATATTCATCCACGCAATTTGACAATAGAGCTAAAAATTCTTTTTTCACAATAGCAAAATACTGTCAAATTATACAAATCTTTCCTTGGGAGACTTAGAATTGTAAAGAAATGGTGAAGAAGAGAATTATTCATGGCATATTTTACAGAACACATTCTTAAGCCTGACAGCAAGCTACAGTTATTTTATTTTCCTTGAATGCCTTCCTGGAGAACAGCACAGTAGGAGATAGGACCTAAATTTTTCAGTGTCTCTTTGGCAGACAGTGCTGACAACGTGATCTTCCTCAGTGGACAGTGATTTTTATGCTATGTAATCTAATAGCGACAGCAGGCACAGCAACAGCAGGTTTTCTCTCTGGCACAAGGCAACACAAGACAGTCTGTACTGGGGATGTCTGAACTAGTCCATTACGTCATTAAAACAAAAGGGTAAAAGCATACTAAAATAAAAAAAAAAAAATCCAGACCAAATAATGGAATAGTCTTTTAACTGGTTAGTGAGGATGGGAGCAACAGGTAACACACATTGTAGACTTGTAGTATTAGAGAGATTCTAAAGAGCCACGGATATGAAATCATAGTAATTGCCTGTGTAAATATAATAAAAAGATGGCTCATTGTTGCAAGCAGTTAAAAGATTATAGTCTACATCTATAATAGTGCTTTCTGAGAAAGAGCTTTGAGAATATATGTGCTAAACAGTAAGCTTAAATCAAACCTGGAATTAAGGAGCTAAATTTTCTAAGTAATTGAGTAATACCTAGAGTTATTCCCTGAGTTACTCCCTGAAAAAATATTGTGAATTTAAAAATGAATCACATCAAGTGCATAAACCTCATAGTATAAAAAATGCAGAGAGTGCAGGATATAGAAGTAGCAGAAATGCAGTATGAAAATTACAATATTAAATGTTATCAAAGGTTGCTAAATCTGATTTGGATTTTATTTAGCAACTATTTCCTTCCTTGTTAACAGGACCTTTGATGAGTGCACTTACTGAGTTATTTCACTGGTGCTCTGGACTACAAATCCAGGATAGGAGATTTTGCCAGACTTAACTCAGTGGTACATCACTGGGTTTGCCTAATTAGTTGAATCATCTGGATGTGCTACCTCAAAGATTAAAGTGCCTCAATGTCTTTGTAAAATACAAAGCCAAGAAGCATACCTTTTATTTTAAGTAAAGTTAATAAAGTCACAAAAGGCTTTTTTAATCTCTCAGCTGGAAGTTTCTCCTTGAGGTGAAACATTGGAAGCAACTAAGTATAGATAAGCTCCAAACATTAAAGGCAGTTTGGTTCCACTATTTCCCAGGGAAAATAGAGGGTTCTGGAGCCACTGAAGTAGTACTGATTATGCTTCTTCTTTGAAGGTTAAGGTGTGTCAAGGGAATATAGCTGCTGACTTTGCTATATGTATTCTTTTGGCCAACAACTACCTTGTAAAAAGTTGAGAAATTCCAAAAGTAATTTTTAATTAGGATGGACGGTTGCTCAAATTGATTAGTCTGCTATGTGACCATGGCATTCTTAGAACTGTTTAGTACTTTTGCAGCACTAGAGAACAAATAGAAATAAGTTCATAAGTTTGAGTTTTGCTCACATTTCAATGTATACAAACTGTATACTGGGAAATCATCAATTTCACAATAGACAGAACATAAATCTTAATGGTGGGGGGAATCATATAAAATTATATGTCCTTATCAGAGGACTGAAAGAAACACATTAAAAGGTATAAATTGAGGTTATTAAGGAATCATGATTCATTTTAGTTTTTGAGTGATACTGGTCCAGATTGTCACTGAGTAATTGTCCTTTGAATAAGACAATTCTCATTTTGACTTTACATTTATTTTTAGGTCAGTTAATCTGAAAGTACTGGAATGATACCACCGAAAAAAGCTCAAGAACACTACATTTCTACACCTAACTATAAGTTAATTATTCTGTTGTGCTAGTCCAAAAGTTAAAAATACCTTTTAGGACATGTTTTTGATTGTTAACAGGTAGACAAATGTTACAAACATGACTTCTTCTGTTACTGTTAAACAGACAGGAAAATGTCCAGGAAGTGCACTTTGATGCTTGCATTAAAGGATTCTACAAGGCAGGGCTTAATAGGAAATGAATCTTTATGCTTTTTAATATGTTAGTCTTAAACAACCATAATTGAAATCTTCTGTCTGGAATACAAACAGCCCGTGTTTTACTTCAGTAAGTAGACATGATTACTGCTGCTCTGTCGAAGCCCTGTTGCTTAACTGTCTCGGGCTTTCAAATCAAATTATACATCCTCTCCCTCCACTGCATTGAAAGAGGATAAAATAAACAAAGCAGTCACAAAACATTCTCATTTTTTCCCCCTTGGTCTAGTGGAATCCAAAAGAGGATGGAGTTGAAAAAGAGAGTGGATAAATCCCCTCTGGAACCTCTGTATTTGATAAAGCAGGCTAACAAAGAGAGGAGTGATCACTTTACAGCAGAGATGAACTTCTCACAGGAAGTTTGATAAATTGACATCATTCCAGACAATTTGAGGTAATACAATCTTCATGTCTGAACAATGTAATTACTAGATATGTTTCCAGCATTTGAAAGCACTCTGTATCAATCACCATGAACAGTTTAAGCAACGATTTCTTCCAATGGGAAAAAAAAAAAAAAGGAAGAGAGGAAAAATAGAAAAGGACAGGTGAAAAAATGTTAAACAGTAATTTAGGTATTTTTAAATGTAAACAAAATATTAGAGCTGGAGGAAACATATGCCACCTCAGTTTGAGGCATTGAAGTGAAGATCTGATGGTGATGAAGTGAGATGGTCTCAGAAGGGAGGCATCCTATCTGATGCCAGGTAGATGACTGTGCTCTAGAATAATCTAACCTCATTTCCTCAGCGAACCTGCAGCAACTTTGATGCTGTCAGTATGATCCTAAACTAATTCTCCTATCAATCTCTGTATATCCCAGGGTTGACATGTAAGCATTTTGCCCCGTGATGTGTGATGTATCAGTAGTGTCTCATTTTCAAGGGAAGTGTGACAGTAAAAAAAGAGCAGAACACAGAAACAGAAGGTGAAATAAATCCATTGTGTGTATACACCACAGACTGAGTATGAGAAGGTGATTTTTGACATGTACTCCAAAGAGAGAGATAAGGATGTTTGTAGGGTGGAACTGTAGCAAGTGGAAACAGCTCAGCTATTGGGCTCTTTTCCCTATCACTCATACAGGAAATGTTTGACCCACTGACATGCTAGATTAATTCCCAGCAGCACTTTTTCATATAATTCTTCTTTACTCAGTTTCATATGGGGTGCATGAGGTTAATTTTTCAAGCTACATGTAAGGTTGCAATTAGACGTTTTTCGTTTATAATGACATTTATCAAAGTGGTGAGAACCACCAATAAAACATTTACTAATTGACTTCCTTTTATTTGTAATGTCAGATAAGAGGCAAGCAACAAAAATAAAAAAAAATGAATGACTCTGTCATATAGGCCATGCAGAATATACTTTTATGAAGATGATTCATTTTAATTGCTCTGAATATTACACTGGTTAGCCATGAATATGTTCTGAACAGATGTTCAAAAACATTGTCTGGACTATGCTTCAGCTGTTTTAAATTCTTAACAAATGGAACAGGTCTAAGGCTCCTGGTCCTTCATGTTGAATCCACAATGCTCCACTCTGTGCAGCCTGCTACTGTGTTATATGATGTGTGTTATATGAAGCATTGTGTATTACATGATGAGGCTGGAGTTTGTCTTGACCATATCTGTAATTTGCCAAAAATATTTACTTTAAAAAATTAATCACTTTTGAAGATAAAGGTACATCATCATGTGAAAGTCATTCTTTGCTACATTGGCATTGACAAGTATTTTTCACTAATATTACTCCTAAAGGAAAGTTATTTAGCTTATAAAAAAAACAGAAATCCAAGTCTTGACAAGTATGTCTTATCTCTCCATTAAAGACAGGAGTGTAGCTCAGTTCTGGGCTGTGTGTTAAATTCCAAGGTTTACACATAAATAGTTGTGGATCACAGACTTCTGAACAGAATATTATAAAACTGAGATCTAGTACCTGAGTTAGGATTTTTTTTTTTTTCAAACTTATGTCTGGTAACTACGAAAACTTTAGGTCCCCAACAGTAAAGTGAATGGCACTTCTGATTTCAGGGCAGGTATCATCAGTCTTACCCAAAATAATATATAAACATCTACAACCAACTAGAACAAGTAGAGGAGATACCCTTTTTTACTGTTGCTTTTTGTAATCAACCTTACTGACTCAGAAGGAATATGATGGGGATCTCTTTGAGTTCTGCAGATTCCTCTAAGACAAAGCAATGAGACTTTCTATTTTATAAAGTATATTCTTCTAGTGCAAACTAATCTGAAGGAAACTTTACTCAGTAAAATGATTGTGTAAGTGTTTTTATACGTTAAAAAATGGAATAAAAATTCATTCTTAGTTCCAATCTTAAACTTATTATCCAAATGGAATTTATTTATGCTGGTTACACAAAGACAGAAAGAAGCCTGAAATTGTGGGCAAGGTTTAAAGAAGATGACAGGGGCTGAAGATACAGGCAGCAGAATTTTGGCCACATGACAGGAGAGGAAGCATTGCATCATTTAAACATCTAACCAGGAATAAAAGAAATTATACTAGAAGAAAGAAGCAAAAGTAGACAGAAAGTTCCAGGAAGGAAAAAGTGGCTATGGCTTCAAATACTTACTAAGCTTCTGCCCTGTTTCCACAGGGCTGCTCTCCAGCTTCTCACTACTCAGTCTGTATATACATAATAGATTTCATACATCATAGACTTAATATTTAATTCACCTCAACAGTATATTTTCTGAAAAGGATTAAAATAGATTTCTGGTTATTCTATAGCATAAGTTGCATGTGATTATACTATAGAGTCTCTAGAAATCCTTGAAGTATTATCTCTTGTATGAATATGTTATTTCCCAAGATACTTAGAACACGTGAAGGATCAGCACTCCAGAAAAAGAAATTAAGGGAGAAAAACATTTGTGTGTAAGAAAAAAGGATAAAACCTCAATGCCTATAGTATTAAATCCATAGACTCACATTTTAATGCATTTATATATATATATGATATACATGTATATTTGTATATGTGCACTTACATGTGTGTATGCACATGTACACATTTATAAAATTATGAATTTTTTATACATGCACATAAACATGTAAATGCATGTGTATAATATTTGTATACATAACCATAATACTTACATTTTGTTTGTGTTATGTGTCTTGGTGTGTACATACACATACAGAGCTGAAATACTTTTGCCAAAACAGTTAAAAAAATATCAAAAAAGTGACAGAAATAGAAACTTCAAGTAATGGCAATAAAAATAATTAAATACATGAGGTCACCCTAGCAGAGTGAAGGATGGAAAGATTGCAGAAGAAACACGAGTGGACAGTGAAAAAAAGACACTGTACTGTAATAAAAGGTGCTAAAATTCAACAATTGTCAATGTTTCCCTTTTCTTGTAATTCCAGGAAGTAACTACAAAATAAAAACAGAGTTAGATTTACAACTAATGAAATAAATCTCTTTGACATCACAAATAAGCAGTAAAAATCCTTGCCATGGACGTTACAGTTAGATCTAATAACTGGTGAAATAAATTAATAGTAAGAAAAGATGAGAAATTATATGATCACAATAACCCCATTTAAGGTATATAAACCATCAGGGCAAGAATTCTGTACGGATTTAGAAACCCATGCACTATAGGCATAATAACTATAATAATAACTCTTCTATAATAACTCTTCTATAATAACTCTTCTATAATAACTCTTCTATAATAACTCTTCTATAAAATGTTATTTCATTTGATGATTCTGATTTTTCAAAAGTACATTGTAAGTTTGTTGGTTTTGGCTTTTTGTTGTTGTTGTTGTTGTTCAGAAAAGAGCCTCACATTCAGTTGCATGGAGTGCATTTTAATGGTAAGGACACAAATGTTAATATAGTGAATAATAAAATTAACAATTTGACTATAAGAGTGTTTGGGTTGGAAGGGACCTAGATCAACTAGTTCCAATGCCCTCACCATGGGGAGAGACATATTCCACTAAATGAAATTGCTCAAAGCCCCATCCAGCTTGGCCTTGAATACTTCCAGGGATGGGGCATCTACAGCTTTTCTGGGCAACCTGTTCCAGTGCTTCACCATCTTCCCAGGGAAGAGTTTCTTCCTTATAATCTAATCCAACTCTCTTTCAGTTTAAAACTATTCCCTCTTGTCCTGTCACTACATGCCCTTTTAAAAAGTCCCTCTTCACTTCTCCTGTAGGCTCCTGTTAGGTACTGGAAGGAGCTTCCTCTTCTCCAGGCTCAACAGCCTCATCTCCTTTAGCTTGTCTTTACAGGAGAGGTGCTCTGATCATTTCCCCAGCCCTCCTCTAGACTCACTCCAACAGGTCCATGTTCTTCTTAAGCTGAGGGCCCCAGAGCTGGATGCAGCACTCCAGGTGAGATATCAGGAGAATGGAGTAGAAGGGAAGAAAATCACCTCCCTTGACCTGCTGGCCATGTGTCTTTTGACACAGCCCACAATATATTTGGCTTTCTGGGCTGCAAGTGCACCTTTCTCTCTGGTCATGTCAAGCTTCTTGTCCACAAAGACCCCTGAGTCCTTCTCCTCAGGACTTCTCTAAATTAATTTTCCACCAGACTGTACTTGTGCTTGGGACTGTTGGCCCATGTGCAGAGCTTGGCCTTGTTGAACTTTGTGAGGCTCACATGGCCCTACCTCTCAAGTCTGTTGAGGTTTATTATTGTTGCAAGCTAGGAATACAAGCAATTTCCCACTTTTATTGGAGTTAGAAAACAGGAATATCAATGGAGTTCCATCTAATTTTTGAAGACTGGATATAATCATCTGGTGAAATAGCCTGAGAATGCAAATTAACTTCAACACTATTTTTTCCTAAGCTTCATTTTTACCTAGGGAGTTAATGACTAAAAGTTATCAAGAAAATGGTATTATTGCTCCTTATGATTTCTTCAAAGTCATGCCAAGCTATGACACAGCATAGACCTACTAGTAGCACTGGTAGGTTCTGAAATTTGCTTGCAGTTTGCACTGTCCTAATAACAGAATCTGCATCTTGTGTGACCGAGGAGTGAAAGATTCACATACACAATCCATCAAGCTGCAGACACCCTCAAGATTTATCCAAATGTGGTTTCCTGTTATTGCACTGTGATCAAAAGATGAGCATACTGAAGCCCAATTAAAGCACACAGCAATTAACTGGAAGCCTATAGAAATAAAACTTCAAAAATAAATCATCTGAAGTTGAAAAGACCACTGAGTGTAGCAGCTGTTACAATCTACAGTATTATTGCACCCTTTAGCACTGAGAGTTTATCAAGATGGCAATGAGATTCATAAGATATACTACTTAGCTTTAATAAACATTTTAAAGATCGAAGCAGTTACGAACAGGACATTTTCACATCTATCAGAATGCACGGTATTTGAAGAAAATGTACCAATACTTCAAGTTATTTAAAATATTATATTCTGATTATTGAAAAATGTCATTTATTTATTCTGCATTTTATTTCTTTTCTCTGATATATTTACTGATTCTTTCCATTTGAATGTATACTCTTTCCATAAACCATTAAAAAAATTGAGAACATGGATAAGGTTTTGTAAGTTTCCAGTATTATGTGCCGGTGCACACTTGTGTGTGTGTGTGTCTATGTCTGTGTCTGTGTGTGTGTCCGTGTGTGTGTGTGTGTCTGTGTCTGTGTCTGTGTCTGTGTGTGAATGGTTGGAGGAGCCAGATTAAGCAGGAACATTTACAGCAGTTCACTAGTTCTGGAAGTGATAAAATTATAGCCATTGAAAAGTGATCCAGGAAGAAAAATGAACCCTTCCCTGCCTACATCATCTAGAACTGAAATTTCTTTCTTTTCCTCACCCCTACCCTCTTAAAATAGAGGAAATATTCCTTAACCCATTAAGAAAGTGACAGACACAGTTATTGTCCTCCTCTCTTAAATATATGTGTCTGTGTTCTCTCTCTTTTTTTTTTTTTGAAGTATAGTAAAAAAGTATAATAGTTAAAAGTATAATAGTTACAAGTATTTTAAATATTCCTACACTTGGAACATTATTATGTTGCAGAGCCCTCCTTTCTTCCTTTTTATTTGCAAACATACACCACAATAGGCTACCCCAAATATTTATATACTAGCAGAACCACACTATATGTCTGTGTTTTGTCTTGCACTCCTTTCTATAGAGGAAGAACTGAACCATCAATAATGTACAGCAAACCTTAAAAAAAAGTTCTTAAGCATAGCCTATTAGTGTCAAACACTTTCAAACCTTTCCATGAACATTTGCTGTTCATAAACATATATATAAATAGAAGTTGGATTCACAACAAATCCTGAAGATTTATCTTTAATTTACACAAAAGTCTGTCTTTGTATGCTAAATGAATTCATTTAGTAATTTTTCTAGTGAAACACTCTCCACAGAATGTTGAAAAAGAAAAACACAAAATGGCAGTTAACAAAACAAAAATCTTCTAATGCAGTTCTTAAGAGTTACATATTTCTATTTAAATGCAGCCCAAACAATTCTGTTCTTCAGAAGGAATCACCGTATAATTAATTTGACTTTCTATGGATGCAAAGGGAAAATTTCTTCTTGTAACAGCTCTAAACCCAGCAGGTCTATAGAACATCAGTGGACTGTGGGTTTTAGTTTGATTAAAGTTTTAAAGCCATACTGCGTGGGATTCACTAACGATAAGACTTGTAAAATGTCTATGCATGTAAAATGAAAGCAATGTGATTTGTCTGGAGGCAAATCAGCTTTCAAGAGTAAAATGACGAAAGAACAGTTTTACTCCATTAAAAGTTCATACTTACTTTTTTTAATGTACATATATATCCTTAAATCAATTGCTAAAATGCGCAAAAATATATAATTATGTTGTTCGGTGTTAAGCAATTATTTCCAGTTTCAAGGCCTTCCTTCTATAATATGCCTAAGGCAAACAGTCTGTGCATTCATGAATATTGGAAAGAGTAAGTCATAAATCTGTAATCTGAACATAAACATTTTTCAAGCTGCCTGGAGTCTAGGGGTTTTTACTTGTAGTAACATACATTTCATTTGAAGATTGCTGGTTTTATTTGCCCTTCCCCAGTTTCATAGTTTGTACATTATTTTTACCTGAAATCATCCATCCACCCAATAATTTCTAAATTAATAAAGGCTACCGAGGAATGAAAAAAGACTGGGATACTGTGAGTCAAATCTTGTTCACCTTCAGTGGTGCAACTGCAATGGAGATTTTGTCTTGTCTTTCAAAAATGCACACAGTACAAGCCATATTTTTGGCAGCATTGGGCAAGAACTTACTAGGAGAAGAATGAAAGTTTCTGTACCATTAGAGCAATTTAAGTTTGTCAAACAGAGCTAATATTACACAAACTTATGCATGCAAATGCCATCCTTGACACAAATAACAAATCCTAGAGGCCAGTTTGCATTGGTTTGCATTATGCTCTTCCAGAAGAACACAGAGTGGACCTTCTCTCAAGTAAATTACTTCTTACAGATATTCCCTCTTTAGCCACAGTGTTCAGGAGATCTGTATGGACCATCCATCTTTCTTACAGCTTAGTGTTGAAACCAAGTATTTTCTCTTTTGTCCTTCCCTAAATATTAACAGTTAGTGGAAAAAGAAGGAAAGGAAGGACGGAACAAAGAAACCAGGCAGCACCAACCACTTAACCTTTCCTGTATTTTATCAGAAAACATTCTTTTCCTCAGGGAACATGAAGCCCAGGAAAGGAATCCACCATGCTTCCAACTAGGAGCCACTGTCAAGGCAGCATGCAGTGCAATACATGCCACAGTTTGGTAAATAATACTGTCAGAAAGAGAGCAATGGCAATATTTTTCTTATGCTTCTCTCTGGATGATGACATCATGAACAGAAAGGTGATCCTGAAGTTTTCTTCTGCTCCAAAAGCACTCAGTTCATGGCAAACTCAAACAAGAAAATCTATTAATTTGATTTTTTCAGTTATCCATTTTCCTGATGGTCTCCCTTACATTATTTTTAAGACAACCCACTCATTTTTTTCAGGTTCCTGGAACCTATATACATACTGTGCCACGCACAAATAAACCACTGGAGTCAAAAATTAAATATTTCCTCATTCTTCCTGAAACACAAGCAAAAGAAGGAGAAAACTAACTGTTGACTTCTTTGAGACCACATCTGCTCATACTTAAATACTTATTCCCTTGTGCACAATTATTTTCAGAGGCAGGGTTTGAATGTCACAGCCATAATAATTGCCAAATTTGCTCTTCAGTAACTGTTTTGTGATTCCTGTTACAGCATTTAAGAGTTTTCACTTTAATATCTGTAGGAAAACTTGAAACAGAGGAAGTTGCATCCAACTTATAGTAAATGATTTTTGATTCTTTGTTTGCTCCTCTAATCATCAAGTAGCCACTGAGGGTCAAGAATCAAGTATAAGGAAAAGCAGAAGCATATATGATGAGAAGTTCAAGTTGAATTGAGAAATAATATAACACCTTTGCTAGGCAGCCCAGAATGCCATAGTTTTAAGATCAGCATAGAATATGTATCCAGAGGAGGTGGGGCATTATGAGAAATTAAATTCATAGGTGTAACATTAAAGAGCTGGTTTAGCAAAGTTCAAAAAGAAAGCTAGGTGATTTCAATAGGATTTGAAAAATAAATCTTAAAAAGTAGATTAAATGACTGAATCTGTTTTACAGATAAGCACAGTTAATTGGTGGATGCTTTCAAAGGATTTGTTATTGCTGCATCTTTCAGACAGAGAGGTGATAGAAGAGGGAAAAAATAAAGTTTTAAGAACATGCTAGGATAAAGGTAACCAGGGAGATATGGCTTGAAAGGAGGATAATATTTAGAAACCTGTGAAAAATATAAAGTGACATAAAAGATAATGTAATCAGATTGGAGTGTAAAGAAAATACAAATCATGTGGGGTAATATCTGCCTTCAAAAAGGAGCCAAATCCCTATTAGGGACACATAAATAAAACCTCCTGCTGAAGAGTTGCATTCTCAAATAGAGGAGTTTAAATATCTCGGAATGGAACTAAAAGCTGGCAACATCTGTCAGTATAATTATTGCCTATTACCTGTATTACAATTGTGCCTGAGGACCCAATTAAAGTTCGTTCCCCATTATGACAAATACCTACAAATACATGATAAAAATAAGAATCCAAATGCTCTTAAAGGAAGTAGATGATTGGAAGAAAAACTGAGATCCCTCTTGTATGCTTAGGGATTGAAGAAGCAGAGGTTAACTGCTTACTCTGTGTTGGAAAGGAGGATTTAGATGTCTAAATGACTGAAGTGCTTAAAAAAACTTTGCTTGTGATTGCAAATGAGGAAACAACAAAATACAGGGGAAAAATTATTCACTGTGATTCATTTCCTATCTGTTGAGGCTGCTTTAATACAGTGGTTGGATTTTTCTCTTTCAGTTAAAAAACAAGATTTTGCTACTGATTGTGAACTATTTCACAGAAGGAAGGGTTCAGGTTTAAAATATCCCTGTGCATGGGGGATAGAAATAAGGATATTACCCTTGTGTTTGACAAGAATTCTGGGTGCACAAGAGGCAAGATTGCAGCAAGGTTTTTAGGGACCCTTTAAAAATTTGAAGAAAACTGTAATTTAATTATGAGTAAGTATAGCTATAAAAGAGGTCTTTGTGAAGGCCAGCTTGGATAAATTTCAGAAACCAAGAGAATAAAATTCATTTTTACTGCCTATCACAACAAATTATTATCTAGAGAAACAGGTGATGTAGAAGAACCCTGCCAAGTCAGGTACCAACTAGAAATTATCTAGGATTTATCCAAAACATTGCTATTACTCTAAGGCAGTTGTTGAAAGAAACATTTTTTTAAAGAAATAGCCCATCAATTCCTAAAGGGAGAGATGTTTTTAGAAGTAAAAAAGACGAAAAGTTCATTTATGAGAAAAAGAATGTTTATATTTTCTAAAGCAATAATTTTCATATTTGGAAGTGTCTAAGTGTTTTTAAAATACCAAGGCTCTTTATTAAGCAAAACCACATTGATAATTAGAAGCTTTAAATCTCTTTTAAATGAGGACTGAGTTCCCAGCACATGGACTGCTGAAGATCACTGAACACTAACTGAGATTTTTGATGTACTGTGTCTCCTAATTTGATCAGGGACAGTTATAGCTTAAAAATAAACATATTAACTCCTCTCTGCCCTTCTAAGAAGCCAAAGCAGATATCTCAGATCCATTAAAGGAACAATATGCATTGATTAAGAGTATTTTTCTTTTTCTTCCAAGGAGCTGAGTTCATGAACCAGAGCTGAATGCCGCAGTACAATGTAATATGAACAGACACATTGGTGCCCAGTGGTAGGATTCACAGTGATTAGCTTCCTTAACGGTAAGCCAACAAAAAAATTCATGGATCTGCAATGTTGCCTAGCTCTTCTAAGTGCCTAAATGCAGCCCAAATGATGTGCTTATGTGAAGGTAAGATTCACAACCTGGAATCCTACCTTCACTTAAACTTCTTTGATTATGGAAAATCAGTTCACTCTTTTCACTTAAAACCTGTCAGTCAAAGGGGAAGGAGGAGAAATGAATGTTAAAATAGACTAGAGATTACAGCAGTTTCTAAGGAAACCAAAGTCAATGCCCTCCTCATGCAAAATGAGCTGAAATTCATACCTCTCACCTCCCACAGGAGTGCCCCCTCCACTACTCACCTAGGGCTAGGCCTAGGGCTAAGACGCACATCAAATGCAGCATGTACAAAGCAGACGCTGTATGGTAAATGTTCAGGTATATACCTTCTAATCCCATTATAAAATCCTTTGAGGCTATAATCCTATAGTTCTGAGGTAATCATTCGATAAAAAGCTATATCTGCTGCTGCTGTTGTAACACTCATTTTCAAATTAAAGAAAAGATTAAAGAAAGGCTAACACCACACAGAAATTGATCAAACAGCAGGGAAAAAGTGAGAATCCTGCACACCCCCAAAAAAATCACTTCAGTAGCGTGGGAGCAGTAAGAGTAACGCTATTCTTAGAAGATCATGCAGATTAAAAAATGAAAAAAGAAAAAAGTAAGAAAAGTTAAAGAAAACAGAATCATGACAAATAAGAATAATTTCTGCCGGAAACAAATATGCAGAAATACAGGTATTTGTGACCCTTTTTTAGAATAAAAATATTTGCTGATTTAATTGTTTACTGATTAATCAATAATGGAGAAACTGAAACTGGAACAATGGTGGAAAACCTTACATTATACTGTAGGGATACTAAAAATTCTTTTGTCAGAAAACTGTGTATTTTATATGGAAAATCAGTTTTAAAAATAGTTGAAATGAACAGGACTACTTTAAAGCAACACTTCTGTTACAACTGCACATACCCTGGGTAATTTTGATCAAAATATTAAATTTTAGAGCAGAAGCAGAAGTACACATGTCCAAGTTAAGTGAGGCAAAACAAGAACAGATGTTCCAAGATGTTTGGCATACAAAGAAATATGAAGCTGAGAGTGGGACCATGAGGGCACGGAAAGTACCAAAAGCTAGAATAGAAATAAAATAAAGCAAAGTATGAGACCAATACAGAATATGGGGGAAAACTGTGGAAACAGACTCCTAAAAGTCAAATCTGATGATAAGTAACAGGCCTCTGTTATTGAAGGTAAATTTCACATCCTTACAAGTATTATTAGCTGTGCATTAATAACTTCTGTTGCCAAAATGCAGGCAAATGCTAAAACACTAACACCTAAAACACATATAGCAAAAATTAAAGGTTTCAGCCTCAACGAAACTTAGATGATTTGAAGGATCTTGAGGGAGGAGATGGGGATTGGGCCTGAGGAAGGCACTCAGTCCCTATTCATTGACTCAGAATGAGAGTTGCACATCTGTACATGGCTGCAGCAAGTGCTAGTTTTATTTCCCAGTCATGGAGTGTTTGTGCGTTTAACATGGAATCCAGTAGCTGAAACAGAATTTGCTGCAAGACAGGATTGCTGGATATAAGTAATGTCACCACTTCTGTAGCAGTCACTAAGTTTAGACTAGAACCTCCTGAAATTCACTGGACTTCTCCTTGCTTTTATATGTCTTTTAGGCTATTTACTGCAGTATGTCAGCCTCAGGCTTATTCTGTTACTGCCTCAGAAGTTTTCTTACATTCCTTGGAAAGCAACCTACTTCCTTAAAAAGCCAGCTTATCAGGACATGTCTCTTTAATGACGAGGCACTTACATACAAAACTACCAGGGACTGTAAATAGCACCTGCCAGTCACTGAGTGATAAGACACTGCATGAAAAGCAAAGTAAAGTTCAATGGGAATATGTTCTGAGAGTCAGGAAATACATTTTTTAGCAAGAGAGAAGTATAATTTTCTATTCTCCTAGTATTTGGCACCAGACCTGCATTTTCTTAGAATGTGTTGAAGTATGACAAACTGCCTTATGGAAACAGCCACACACAAAAGACCTTCAGTAATTATAACATGCAAAATATGCCTAGAAACTTCTGATTAATAATCACATTTTGCTTTCAAAGCTAATTTGCCAGTAATGTTACACTTACTGTACATTGTTGAATGCTGGTTGCCGAGTTAATCCATATCATGATAACCTGACATCTGAAACACCCTGACAGTGCCTCCACTGATACCCATTAACTACTTTGCATGTGCAGTGTTCTGTAATAACCAAGAGGACACAATTCAAGGTCACTGCTATTACAGCTACAGAAACCACAGAGAAGAAATAGAAAATAATATTTCAAAAAGCAAAGAAGGCTTCCATGAATAGTATACTGAAATATAAGCAAAGATTCACTCTAATAGTACATGAAAGTAGTTACATTGTTAAATACTATACTTAGCTTAATAAATTAGCAAATCTCTCCCTTATTATCCACTCTAGGTGTCTGAGTTTTGAGAATGTTTAGTTTAGCATCTCTAAAATTAAGGAAGCCTAGGGGTGGTAAGTGATACTTATAACAAAGAAGCATGTAGGTGTACAAGATCTGCATGAGTGTATTTGTTCATACAAGCGTAGCAAAGGATAAGTGATCTCCACCTCCACTCTCAGTGTGCTAGACATGAGGTATAATCAGGCTGTGCCAAGCATTATTGGGTATTCTGCCAGTTTGTGTCCTGGCTGTTTGAATCCTTGCTCCAAAGCGGACCAGAGCCCTCTTTGCGTCTAGCAGACCAAGCATTTCCCTGGGGACACTGAGATCCTTCTTCACCCAGCTAAAAATGAGTGGTTACTTTCTGCTGTGCTTAGAAATATTTAGTAACCCAAATGTTTCACAGTGTTGTTTACAGCAAAAACTGCAAGAAGCTACTCATTAAATATAAATGTTCAGCGTAACCAGGCAGATCTCTCCAGATCTTTATTCCATTGTCTCCATTCTCACTTATTTTATATGCTCTAAATTTATGTAATAATAGCAATAGATAAGAAATCATTAAAGCAGAAGAAAGATCTTATATTTGAATATGTATATTTTTAAGCTTCTAGAAGAGATATGAATAATATTTGTATAATATTATATATAATATTATACATATAATATTTGTAAGAGGGATTCTATTCTGCTCCAGGGCATTTTGAAGCTATTCCTCATGTTCAATTTAATTTACAATTATTGCAATTTCTATGAACTATTTCGATAAGAGAAGAATTGTTTTTCCCTTTTTAGATCTTATTATGAAACATTGCTGAAGAAAAAGTAATAGATGGGTCTAGTAAAAGATCAAAATAAAGCAGCAAATCAGACACTGAATGTGCAAGTTTAAAGCTGTAATTTCTTAAAAATGCTAATGTTGCTGATGAAGCTTTTAAGGTCACAGTAATGAACACATATTGAGAAACTCCATCTGTTTAAAATGTTATATGTTACTGTGCAGTATAGAGACCAAGATCTAATTGAATAAGTAACAGAAAAAAAAAAGGCAGAGTTTGAAAAGACAAAATAAAAAAAGCAAAATCCTTGGAAAAAAATAAGACATTAAATAGAAGTCTTTAGTTTCCAAGAAGAAACACAAAAAATAGTTAAAATATTGCATTGAAAGCTGGCTAAGATATTAACGTCCAAAATTTCTTTTGTGAATTACTAATCATTCTTGGCAAAACTGTTTTCAAGAAGGTTTTCTTTTTCAAGAAGAATTATTTTTTAAAAAAAGAAGCCAAATCAAGAAAAGTTTTCAAATTTCCAACAGAGAATCTCCGCAAAAGGTTCAACAATCTAAAAATCTTGGATTGTCAGTTATGCTTCTCAACTAAAATATTTGAGATCTAATGTGCATGGAACCCAAAAAGTATTTACATCAACCCCACCACTCACAGGTAAAAGTTTTGAAACCACAACAGTTGTTTTGGAGAGAGCTGTTTTTCTGATGAAATATTTCTAAGGATTTCTCCAAGTGAGGAGGACAACAAAAAAACTAAAATCTCAAAGAATTTTTATTGATGTGCAAAGCAGCTTTTATCCAATACTAATTGCAACAATAGACTTTTTAATTTGGCTTCCTGAATTTTTTTTTCTTCCTCAGATAGTTAAGAGTTATATCTGTTCTGTTGAACAGAAACATATTAAATTATTATTTTTTTTAAATCTCATTTCCCTCAGATGGTATTTAAAAACAACCTCCTATTATGCTGCCCAGTTTCTACTTGATGCAGTGTTTTATGGATAAAACATTTTTAACAAGAAAGTCACAAAAATGTCTGTAGTGCTGCCTATGAAATGCTAATACTTCCTCCCTCTAGAGTATTCCAGCTCTTTATCCTATGAAATTATTTTACTTACATTGCACATAATTATAGGTCCTATAGGATAGAGTTTTGCTTTGCAAAAAGAAATATCCAGAGGTACTTTATTTTCTCAGGCAGTTGAAAATTCAGAATTCTGAAGTACACACCTGTCCTTACACACTTCTGTAGCTTGCTCTGTGCTCTCTCTCCACCTTTTTACCTTCCCTAGTGTTGGATAGATGAGGGATCCTGTAAAAATGATGGCTTAGCCTGCTTCTGAAAGCTGTTGCAGTGCTACCTTAGAGATTTATTTCCTGAAAGATCTGCATAGCAGCTTCCCATCCCGCTTTGAGAGGACAAAGCATACTACGTTTTCTGCATCTTTCCTGACCTTCTCTGGCCATTCCTTCTGTGCAAACAATTCATCTTCAGTGCAGTCTGCAAGCAGAACTCCATCGAGCCAGTCGAGTCGTGTCAGGGATTTCCCTGGCTGTCTACCCCTTTGCTCTTTCCTCTGTGCTGTCACAGCAGAGAAATGACTCTGTGGCAAGCTAAAGATTATATTTTCTGTGAAGAAAGGTACAAATTGTGTAGGAATGAAAAACAAGAAGACAGTGTGTTGTGTGTAGATTTGAGGAGGGGGAAATCCTGACTACAACATATAAAAGGACAATATACGCTCTTGATTCTGTATTGTAGAAATTAAATGTTTTGCTATACCCCAAATTATTTTTTAGAATGGACTGTTACAATCTTTGAAATAATTTTATAAGCTTGTAGGTCTTGCCAGTTTTTAAAAGGATTATAAAACTTTTTCTTCCAACAAAGCACTATTACCGTCTTTGTGCAGTATGGTGTTATAGTTTTTGGTGAAAAGCACATAACAAGGACAGAAGATCTTTAGGGAAGATATATTATTTACATCAGATGTAAAAGGTCATTGAATCTGAGACCAAATCAACTCTCAGTGTAAATGGGAATAGACTGAAAGAGTCATGCCACTACACTTAGAGCTCAATACTGCTCTCCTTGGATTCCTACTGTACACAGGGTGACAAGTATACGTTGCAAGGAGTGCAGGAGCTGAGGAGGATCAGCAAGGCAAAGCTGCAGGCAACAGCATGGATCCAAAGGACAGTGTCATACAGTGACAGAGTGGCAGCAGTCAGATGCAGTATCCCATCAGTCAGCATCAGACTGGATGAAGCGTCACCATAGCAAGGTCCCAGACAGTACAAGACAGAAAGAAACAGCTGTCAGCACTTGCTAAATTCAGGAACAGTGGATTAATTAAAATGACTAAGGAATGAATCACTATCCATTAAATACTCCTGGTGATGTTTAAGATTGGAAAAGCAAAACAACAACAATGAGCACCCACAATAATTCAGAATCTTAACCGCTGACATTTTGCAGACAAATCAAAGCAGTTTTCAAGCTAATTCAAAATGTAAATAATTTCCCCCCCATGTAATTCACATTTATATGAAAATTTGTAAGAGTCTATCTGTTCTTTTAATGATATATCCAAATAAGGCAAAGCCTAAAAAATGTTTTGTTTTTTTAAACTAAGCATCACAAAAACCGGAAAGAGTGGACAGTCAAATGGATAAACATAAACGTGGCTGGAAACCAAGGATAAATGCTAGGAGATAAATTAAAAAAAAAAAAAAAAAACAAAAAACTACATGAGTAGAATTGTAAATAAAATTTGAGAGACAGACAACAGCAATTCCTCATTTCATGACCAAAACCACTGGGACAGGTACATATTTTCTTTAGAGGAATTACATTAAGGTGTCTTTGCCAACACTCGATAGCTTCTCTCTGCTCTCCCGAGTGCCACCCACAAAGCCTTCCCAGGACAGCAGCTTGTAGAGCACTCTTCAAATACAGTTAGTGAAACAATTTTGTGGAACTCACAGGCACACAAACATACTACCAAAATCATATTGCTGTAAATTTAACTTGGTTCATTTCAATGGTCTGATTTGCAGCACAGTCCTACAAACAGCTATATGCAGGAAAAAACAGGGGGATGACTAACTGTAGATATGTAGGAAGGACTAGCCCTGAGTCTGTGTCAGGGTAGGGATTTATTTTTTTTTTATGAATTTTTTAACCCAAATTTATCACCAAAGAAAATATAGTGTATAATGATATTTTCAGAATGAATGCTTTTAATAATATAACAATCAGTTATACTAGTGGAAAAATTCACCTGCTCTATCAGCCCAGGGAGTGCAACATTCAAACTGGTGTTTGAAAGGAGTACTAATGGATTCAAAGAATTCCTTTCCACTCCCCATCTTACACTCCATTTAGCAACTTCTGCAGCTAGAAGGGCATTATTGTTATCTTTTGAAATATTTTCAACACTGAATCTTAAGATGCTCTAACATTTGTTTAACATTATGTGCTGTGAAAAAAGCTGAGTTAATATCCATGTAGACAGAGGCTAATATAGAGGCTAAAATACAATTGAAAGAAAATCTCTTCATTAAAGCCTTTCTAAACACACGATCAAGCTGTGGGATGAGTCCTCAAGCCCAGACAGTTAACTTTGATCAAAGGACCAGAGCAATGTGCAGTTTTCTGCTGTGAGTTAAGGGAGAGTCCCTGATAAAAGAATTGTGTATTCAGCTGGATGGGCTCCTCTGTAAATCCTTATGCAGCATATGTACTGTGGGTGGTCCTGTGTCACGTAACAATAAAAAGGTACATGGTTATGTCAATTCACCCGCTCAGCCTGAAGGGAATGGTACAGTTCAGACTGGCTTTCTGGACCATCTATGTCATACTTCTGCCACCAAGCTGCAGACCCCATTCACAAGTATTAAAAGGGAACAAAATTCTTTTAATTCCTATATATTTGAACCATTTCTGCAGAAAATGGGTAATAAAGACCAAATGAATGTGTAATCCCATTTAACATAACACTGTCAAATAAATCTTCAAACACATTAATTTACATATCCTTATTACTAGGTCCAGCTGCCTGACCTAGCCCTGACAATCACGGGATTACAGAAATAGCAGGTCTCATCCTATGTCATTCACCAGATATAAACAACCAAACACAGTTAGGGTCCTGGATCTACAACTGTACCAAGTGTGGCCCAGCTGAAATGGAAAGCATAAACAGAAACACAAGTCTGTAAATGACTAAAACTTAATGATTGCAGGAATTTATGGGTATGTTAAATATCCACTGAATCCTGAAAGTGTGAAGAATTACTTATTAGTTATAATTTATTCACCACAATTTCCTTTAAACATAATGTCATATAAAAATCCTCTTTTTCTTTCTCTTTATTCTTTTTTATATATTACTGTTAGAGTTTAAACTGTTAAAGAAACATACATTTTCTTTCATAAGCCTTTAACATCTTCATGAGAGGAACTTGAAGGGCAAGATCCTTTCACTCTCTCGACCAGTAACAGGACTCAGGGTAATGTCATGAAGTTGTGTCAGGGGAGGTTTAGATCCAATATGAGGAAAAGGTTCTTCACCTAGAGGGTGACTGAGTACTAGAAAGGCTCCCCAGGGAAGTGGCCACAGCACCAAGCCTATCAGAGTTCAAGAAGTATTTGAACAATGCTCTCAGGCACACAGTGTGACTCTTGGAGTGTTCTGGGCAGGGCCAGGACTTGAGCGCAATGATCCTAATGGATCCCTTCCAACTTTGCTTACTCTGTGATTCCATTCTATAAGTGTACTATCATTATCTTGGAACTTTGACACCATAAAGTATTTTTAATTGATCAAACATTTTTATCCTTCAGGTGCTGCTACAAGCCTTTTACGTGGTTTACTAAGGCAATCCATCTGGAAGTAAGATGTTCAATGAATGATTATGATCACATCTCTCTTGAAATGTGTTTGTTCTCTTTGTGCAAATATTAGCATGAGATTTTTGCTGTATCACCAACCTCAATTACAACAGACGTATTTGCGATATAAGTCAAGTGAAAGAAACCTATCTACCAACAATGCCTTAGGAAGAATGTGGAAATGCATATGTCTTTTTTACAGGGCAAGTGGATAATTTATAGATAATTCATTAGAAAACAGAAAGGAAAAGTATAAAATAGAGTGAGAAAGAACCAATTAAATGCCCATTTTTGACAGGAAATTCTTAACATGACCATTTTTCCTCTTAAGGTTGTACTTTCTCAACAGGATGCATTTTATCAACATAGTCACTTTCAACATTTCTGGTCTTTAATATAAATAATGGAGGATAGTTTTTTTTTTTTTTCCAAAGTAAAATAAATGAATACATAACAGATGAATACCCATCCTGCATTTCATGATGTGTGCAACCGTAAAGTACATGCCTACTTATATTTAAAAATCAATATAAATAAGAGTTTTGTCTGTAGACTCAGCTGTTTAACATATATCATTAATTACTTTGAAAAGAAAAATGTTATAGTCTCATTTAATTTTTTTTTTTCCTTGAAAGACACATAATGCATTTGTGGAGTAGTTGGTATGTAAATGCAACTATCTAATTTTGTCTTATTCTCTGTAAAGCTACTTACATTCTAATTCCACAGAAAAAAATTGGAAGAAACATTTTATCTGTCTTTTCACTCTCTTCAGAAAGACCATCTTCAGAACTAGATCTAATGCACTTGTCTGTCATAGTAGAAGATAATGAGAAACTCACTATCAGATTTCTGTTTCTTAAAGATTCCAAAAGATACTGGACTCTCTAACTTTCAGTGAAATACTGCCTGCTTTTAATGACCCACACCTTCCTGGAGCAAGGCTAGATGTTTCAAGGAAAAGAACAAAACCTTTTCTATATAAGTTTGTTATTGTCCCTTAGATTTTTCTTGTACTTTTCTCATCCTTTCTTTTTTCTTTACTCTTTAATTCAGTTTACACTGACCTGCCTTTAAAATTGTATTAACAAACTCCAGCTGGAGACACCCAACTGCATTTTATAACTAGACAATCAGCATTTCTTCTTAAAATAGGAGCTCTGGGATTGTTCCAACATAAAGTGAAGTTAGTAGACTAAACATTTTTTACTGTTGTTAGAACACAGTCTTGATGTAATGATGACATTTGACTGCATATTTTGAATATAAACCAAGCCTCAATTCATCAAGTCCTTAAGCATGCATTTAGGCACCTTCCCTTATCCCAGTGCTCGCCAGTTAAATATGTGATTAAGTAGTTCACTAATTATAGCCAAAGTGGCAGCTGGAAGGTCAAAAATAACTCAGATTCACAGATGAAACCAAGATTTTTGCAGCCAATTCATTTCTGCTTCTGGCTGCTTCACCAAGTAACTTCAGTTTCTTTACAATGTATAGGACACATTGTTTTGGGTTTTACTCACTAAATGAAAATACTTTACACAGAAAACAGCAGAAAAAGCCATGCCGTGACAGTAAGATCGCCATTTTAAGTCAACAATATTATTTTTCAAAATCTATTCAGGTTCAATACAACTTCCACTAGACTTCATCTGAAAGCTCAAAAATTATTCATAAGATATAATTGATTTTTTTTTTCTGTTAGGTTAAGCCAGTTTGGCATACCGCAAAAGTCATATCATAAAAGATATGACTGGAAAGATTGAACCACTGCACACAGTCTAGATTGATTGACATTTCAGTGGGCAGGACATAACCACCCCTGGAAGTGAGGCTGGTTTGTGAATTTCCCCTGGGCCCGGTGTAAAACCAATGATGGGCCAGTTTTGGGGACAGACAGAGAAATGAACCAATCGGAGGTGAAATTCGCCTCCGTCAGATGTACATTTTGGCACAGGTTTCCCGGGAATCGCTCTCTTTCCTTCCCGCGCTGAACAGGTACAGAAGGTGCTCTGCAGTTCCCGCCTGCCCCCACCCCCGCCATGGGCCTGCAGGGGCCTGTGGGGGCTGGGCCAGGCCAGGCTGGCGGAGCAGGGGGCCCTTCTTCTGAGGGAGCTGTCCCGGCGGAGAGGGAGGATGAGAGGGATTGGAGCTGGCCTGGCAGAGGTGGGAGGAAGGAAGGGAAGGGCCTGCCCCGGCCTGGGTTTTCCTCCCTCCCATGTCCTGTGGGGGCTGGGCCGGGCTGGGCAGGGGGGCCCTTTCTGAGGTCGTGTGAGAAGATTCATCCCCTCCCCGGCGTGGAGCCGAGAGATCTTAGCTGCCCCCTCACCGTCCCGCTTTTTCCAGCATGGCTGCTCAAGGACATCCTATCTATCAGCTTCAGCTGCTGGCAGTGGTCCCGGATTTTAACTTTTTCTTGCCCAGATGGACTTTTGAAAGCATCCCTGCTCAAAATGAAAAGGGAACAGCCTGAAGGAGATGTGAGAGACACGACCTGAGACCGGATGTCAAGGAAAGGATCCAAGGTTGGAAGGAAGGATGGCATGGACTTCTCCTGCAAAGCCTTAGAGAATGCTTTTATAACAAGTAGAATGCTTTTACGGTGATGTCCTAGTCCTGTGGGGAGTGCTGAAGTAGCACTGATTTAATGATATCCCTGACCCCCGGGATGAGGAGAGGAATCTTTTTCCTGAGATGAGGATGGAACAGATGAAGACAATTTTTGTTTTGGACTAGGAAGAAACATTCTTAAACTGTACCCTAAAAGCTGACGCAGCCCACAGGGCGATTGTGAGATGACTGTCTCATGGGGAGATGGTTCACGATGGCAAATCCCCACGTGGGCCATTTGTGAAGTGGGTGACCATGAGAGGACTGATATCTTGTGGAATCTATGCCATGCAGGAGAAACTCTGCTCTTCCTTGATGGCTTGAGGGAATGACTGTTCAAGGGGTGGATTGACTGAAAAATCCTAGGTTTTGTCTTTGCATGTTGACAGTGTGAAAGTGAACAGTTGGCGGGGGTTAGGGAGAATGAATGCTTTGAAGGGTTCATTTTGGTTTTTGGTTTTGTTTTGTTTTTTTTTTTTTCTTTCTTTTTTTGTATTAGTTAGTAAAATTTATTTTATACTTTAAAGTGGTTGTGCTCCTTCTTTGGTCCTATCTCACACCAGAAATTGAGGAAAATATATTTTCGTGGGTGCACTGGCCCCTAGCTAGTGCCAACCCATGACGACCATTTTTCACTCATAACCACAGTCCTATTAGTATTGAAATATATTGATACATTGGTTTCTTTTGGACACAAGGAAGATTATGAAAACGTTGAAACAAATCAATGACATTTTTTGGAGCTACAAAAATTAGGGGATTTATATAATTTCTGCTTCAAGTTCATAGCAAACTATTTTAATAATAATTAAAAGATTAAGATAAGAAAAACAATTCATTTTGGTTGATTAATATTATATTTTTCCACATGACATAAAATAGAGAAACCTTAATGTTGTTTGCTCTTATTTAAAACAAAGACAAGTTTTGGAACCTCAAAATTTTTACTTAATTTAAATTTTATTGAAATACTTTTCACGGGTGCCAAATTCAATTTATCAGGGTGCTTCATTGCTCTCCTTTAATGTTTTGCGGGGTTTTTGGTTGGTTTTGTGTTTTGGTTGGGATTTTTTTGGAAATTTTTGCAAGTTGTAGAAATTTTCTTTTTTCAAGGCATCTCATTACCTGAAGACTTTCTGATATTCAAAGAGATGACTTGCCAGGCAAGTTCTTTGTAAACATTTTTCAAAATTCCTTATATAAGTTTTCACATCTCCTAAAACATATTATAAATTATTAAAGAGTGTAGGAATGTGTATGCTCTGCTTGAGAAAAAAAATAATTAAACCAGCTTCAATAAAAATGAGAATTACCTGAACTTGATGAGAGTTTCTTTGATGCTTCAAAAAGCTGGGGTCATTTTTTGCTTTTTCCTTTTACATAAGATTTAATTTGTATTTTCCTCTATAATTTCAGATCCAAGTGGAATAGAAATATCAAATATAATGATAAAGTGTTACAGTGGTATCTCTGACCTCTGAGAAGAAAAGCCCCAGGAATTTCATTAACCTCTCTGTTCTTGTGAGATTTAAATTCCACATCAAGAGGTGTAGACAGTTTGGATTGGATAATCATCTTGTTCTCAAGGTGATATTTGTACTGAAATTCCTGCCATTTTGAAGATTACTTTTCACAATGTAGAACATGAATAAATATTTCTCATGCTGCAGAAAAAAAATCAGAGTTAATTAGATCTAAGTGACTGAATATGCAAGCTCTTCAGTGCTTGCACATTTTCCTATGTTACTTTATCCTTTGAGGAAACAATACATTTTTATGGCACTGCAAAAACAGGTTCATGGGGAAACAAGGTCAGGTTCAAAAGCTACAAGAAAAATGCTACAGGATAGCTGACCAAAGCTGTACTGCAGACGCAGGCAGGCCCCACACCCTGTAACATCTCTGCTTATCAACTGGAGGATTTCTTGGAAGTTTGCAGGAGAAGGAGGTGGGAGTGATTTTTATTGTTGTCATTGGTTTTGTTATTTTCCAGCAAGTCTGTTTCAGTCTTTGGGGGAAAAAAGAAACTAAGAAACTATGGAAAAAAAAAAGAAACTATTGCAATGTCTTAGTTTGGTTTTGCGAACTGCAGCTTTTCAAGAAGAGCTCCCTTTTAAATTGTCCTCTAGATTATATTTTAACATGTATAACTCTTTTATTTTACAAGTGAAATCAGCAGTATGTCCTTCAGAATACTTCCCATATTCAAACCAATATTTTACCTTCACTTATTCATATATTTACAGAGGAAAATATCTAATATATAAAGATAGTATTTTTATAATCTCTATGTAATACTTGGTTCCTAATTCTGCAATAACTGCTAAATGGACGTAGCTGTAATCTGGATTAGGAACCTACCTTAAAACATTCTTCCAAATGTACTGCTTTCAAGAACAGGAGGCAGCATAAGCTGTATTCTCAAATAACCCAAGACAACCAGGCAACCATAAAATACCATCTTAATATTAACATGGTAATATGCCTGTGGCAAAGACAAGGAAGTTTCCTTGGTTTGCTCTCCTTTTCCTAAACACAGGGAATACCACCTTTGCAAAAGACAGAGTAAATAAAAACAGTGTATTTACCAAAAGCAAGGCATATCCTATATTTGATTGTTGAGTTGGACATGTACTCTCTCAAGAAATCTGTTCAGTTGGGGTTTTTTTTGTTGTTGTTTTTTTGTTTTTTTTTTTACCGCCAGAAACTTAGGGAATAAGGAAGAGAACACTTTTTGTGGGCTCCTGTAATGCTCTGATTCAGCTCACAGCTGCACAAATTTGATTTGCACTGGATGAAAGCTGTATGAATTTTTAAATTCGTATGAAATTATTTAAAACTCATGAAATCTGTATGGGAACTCTGTTATATTTTTCTATCTTTTTTAATCTTCTTTGTTTTCATCTGGGGTTTTAAAATTTTTTTTCTTCTCTGTTCCTACCCTCCCAAACATCAGAATGCTAGATTTTCAGTCCAAGTTTCAGTGCTCTAGAGACCAATAGGCCTTTCCATCTTCAGCATAAACCAAACTGTAAGAATTTGTAATTTATTGCCCAGGAAATTCAAAAGTCTTATTTCAATATGGAGTCCCAAGGAGATTAAATTCCCAATATAGTAGTCTGGCATGAGCAAGGAGAGTTTTAACTACTTTCAGTGAAATCCTACACACTTTAGAGCTCACCTTAAGAAGAATAACCTGTCTCTTCCTTTGAGTAATTAGAACGGATCTGAAAATATGTCTAGAATATACCAAAACCCTAAAATTAACCTTAATGATATTATGATGTCTAATAAGAAATTAAGGACTTCTAATTTAGGAATTTATTTTCCAAATATCTGGGTATTGAAGGAAAATACTCTACTTGATAACCTAGTGGAAGTGCAAGTGATTCCTTTTATACATATTTAAAAAAAAAAAATTAAGATGCAACAGATGTTTTTAATGCTTTTAAACGGAGTGTTAATTCCTCCCCTGGAAAAAGTAGGAGGCAAAGAAGCTGATGCTTTAGTTGGGTCAGAGAAGAGCCAAGATATTGGCAACTATCCAAGCAGAGACTGTCTACCAAGTAGAACACCACCTAGAGAGATGTTTTCCATTCAAGGTGATGTCATAGGAAGAAAACAGAATGGTTTATTCCCTTCTCTGTCCCTACAGTGAATGAAAGAATATAATTATTCCTCATATCTTTTTGATACGGTGCAAAAGCTCAGTTTTAGATCTACTTGCAGCATTTAAGTTATTGATCCATGCTTCCTTTTTGCATGCATGCTACTGCCCTCATCACTACCCTGTTTTATAAAACTCCAGGTAAACATCAAGTATATTTAGCAATACCAAAGTCATAAATAGCCAAGCTATAATAGATTTAGTGCCATGTTACTTTTAGCACATATATTAAGTCAGCTTAGACCCAAAACTATGAAACAGACAGAATTTTGAAGGGAATGTAAACAAATATGAGCTTAGTTCACGCTAATAACTACTATTTCCTTTAAACCAGGCTGCTCAGTCACATTTTGTTAAAATGCTATATACTGGGGTTTCCTTATGCAGAGTATGGTACCGCTTTGTTTTGAGCATACAAAGACTGTGAGGAAAATCCTGTAATTCAAGAAGTTTTTTCTATATGAGACTTGGTTAGTCTATAATTAATCATCTAGGCAGACATAAAATTACAGAATAGCACTGCTTCACTGTAGAGAAAAACCATAATCTATTTTCTTTTATGAAAACTTGTCAAACAAACAGTATATTTTGGAGTTAATGGGGCTACTATTTGCCCTTTTGGCCACTTTTTCCAAATTGTTTAGAGCCAGAGCCTAGAGAAAGATGATAGAACTTTGTAGAGGGATGAGAAAGGTATGTAAGTCTTAGTGGAGAATAGAAAATTCTAATTTTTTAAAACTTGCAAATGAGATTTTGGAGATATCTGATTTGATGGACTTAAAAAATCCAAATCAATTAATAAAACAAACCTACAGCATAGATGAAAGACACCTGAGACAGAGCTGCAAGAAGCAGTTGTGAAACCATACTTGGCAACAGGGCTGAATATCTGAATGAGTGACATTCGTGCTTGCGATAAAGAAGAATTCTCTCATAGTGCTGAAATGAAAAAAAAACCAAACCAAAACAAAATAAACCCCTGGGAAGCAGTTAACACAAGAATAAGCTGAAGTTCATAGTTTTAAATTATTATTTTAATATTCTTGTGCATGGGGGATTTATAATATTGTAAAGAAAGTGAAAAGAAGCAATCTAAATCTACCCAAATTTGGAAATGGTCAGATTTATGACTGACATTTGCTAAACGATTATTTTAAAATCTGGAATGTTATGCTAGAGGTAATTACCTGTAACAATAATTTTACCTAAACAGAATTGTATTTTAATGCTTATTTACTTGAAGATTAAATTAAAACCACTGCATCACCAAAATGAAAAGAAACTAAAACCCAGACTAATTGTTATCTACTTGGAACCAACTGTTCAGAACAGATGGAAGCAACCTTATATAAGAGATGTTCTGAAATGTGGAATGAGGAAAAGCCTTTAAAATTTCTCTGTAGCAAAATATTCTTCCTAGAATTAACAAAATATTTCATATAAAAATTGTACACCACATTTTTGTTAATGATGAATTGATATCTGGCCAAGACAAAATAGCATTGTTAATTCCCCTAAATGTGGCAATTGTAGGAAATAGATTTGCAGGACTGGAATGGAAAAGCTTTCTTTAGGATGCCAGACAACTCCCCAGGTGTCTATTTTTTTCATGAGTTTCTGCCTGAAAAATGATAGTTTTTGTGCACACCTCTCTCTCAGTATAATGTAACTCATTCTCTGACTGGGGTGGGCATGAATGGTTCACTGTCCCTCACATCACTTGGCAGACAAGCACAACCACGCTTATCTGGTTTGGTATCTGATGCCATGGGCGTCATTCTGGTTTTGCAATCCTCGAGTTCCTGAGGATAAAGGTAATAACCCATTCACCATATCTTAAAACAAAATTAAATACACCATGGAAACATTCTCCACCAGTGCAAGCCCCAGCCTCTTGGTGACCTCACCTACATAATCCTACTTCCTTTCTCAGAGTGGAAACAGGTGAACCACAGTGGAAATAAAACACAGAATCAGAAAATTATTCACCATACTTTCCTTAATATCTCCCCAATTTTTAAGCTATATAATCTGACACAATTCTTTGCCCTAGGAATAAAGTGTAAAAGTGTTATACTGTTAGGAAAAACAAACAAACAAACAAGAAAAAACCAAACAAAAAACTCCAAAAAACAACCAACCAAAAAAATATCCCCAAACAAAAAAACATAAAACAAACAAAAACCAACAAAAAAACTCAACAAAAAAAAGAAAATTATTTTATAGGAAATTTTGTCATTCTGATGTTGGAAGTACAACATAGCAGTTTTTTCCTCTTGATCAGGCAGAACCTAAAAATTCAAAACAATATTGTATACTAAATTATAATTGATGGAATAAAAAGCCCACTAATCAAAAATCTGTTTGAAGTCCCTTAACAGAAATCCCAAAGTTAGTATATTAAGAAATTAAGGAATAATTTTGGTTCAAAATTTTATTTTTCGGCAGAAAATGTTAACAATTGAAAATGTTGCCTCAGAAAAACAATTTATTTTGACCAATCAGCTTTTTTTGTAATGATCCAAAAGTTTTTGATTTTCATGTCTCACCTGCAGTAGGTACAGAGGTACTTACAACAGAGCCATTTACTGCTGTTTTAATTGTCATTTCCTTTTTTATTTTTTTCAATTGTCACAAATCTCGTTTCTATTACACTAAATTTCTAGCTACAGCAGCACACTGTGTTATCACCATGTTTTCCTTGGTCATTACAGGTTCCTATTAATAAAAAAGTCAAGTAGAACCTTTGACACCATAGAGGGTTTAAAATCTGAAAATAATTACAGTCATGATCACTGCAAAACTTCTTGGAGGAAATTGTGAACTGTCAAGAAGCATATTTATGCAATGCAGTTTGATTTATTTATTAATTGTTCAACTCCTTTGGAAGCCTTGGTTAGTTTGATAATTAATTAGCTTAACCATCAGTATCCCTTCTAAAAATGCCATGTAGTCTTATCTGTACATCTCTTCTTTTTCTGCTAGCATCGTTATCTGAGACCCAGCTTACAACTTCCATAAGCATGTATTTTGATTCATGTGGAAAACATAATCTCACAGTTGGTTTTATTTTCCACCTGCAGGGCTCTCAAAACACTTTACTTACAATTTACCAAGTTTTTGAAAAGTAGCTGCTTCATTACTAGGGGACAGACATCAAAAGCCAAGCAATAATTTTGAGCTACCCTACTATCTACAACAATAAAAATCTACTAAGGCCCTAAAGTATAGGAAATCTATGCCATGGTAATGCTTTTTTATGTAATTTCTATTATGTATTTATTTATTAAAAAACCAACCAAACAAAAAAAAAACCAGCTTCCAAATACCGAACTATCTCTGCCTGCAAATGTAATAATCAAGTGTTAAGATGCACACATGAATACACACAAAGGCACAGTATATGCACTGCTGAAATAGTTGATTGAAAAAAAAGGCTACAGACCAGAAAGCTTTCTAAAGTTGTTGAGTAGTATCAATTTTTCTTTTATCCGTGCAAATACAATTTTCTTAATGTGAACGTTATGTAACTGTTCAAGATTGATCTCAATTGCTCTATATTGGAGTTTGCACAGGTAAAAATGCAAAATTATATCATTAGAAACTGCATCCCTCTTTTTGCTCTGTTGAACAAATTATGTAACTGTGAGAAAATGTGCACGTTCCACATATAATAGTTCATGAAATTCATATAAATTTATAAGGTGCATCTAATAGCAAATAATTCACAGAACATTTCATTCTTAATATATGGATTTTTGTTCACAAGTATTAAAATGCACATAGTAGCAATATAATCTACAAATACAGCATCAGTATGTGTAGTCATATATATTGGCCAGCTTTGTCCAATTTATATTATTCTTCCTTTGAATTCTGGCTGTAAATTAGCCAGTTTAATGAAGCTATCTTTCCAACATCAAGGCAAATAATTCCCTCTCTCACCTGTTTGTGACTTTCATAGATGACTGGTAATAAACAGCAGACCCCTCTTAATAATCTCCAAATTATTTTATCATATCGATAAAACTTGATTTATTGGCTTACTGGCTCTATCTCACTGGAAAACACACACTAAGTTCTGGTACTATCCGTTCTGTCAGATATAATGGGCACCAGAAATTGATACTTTAGTTGTTTGGTTTTTTACTATTTAAATATAGGAAAAAATACATATAATTATCACAAATAAAGAGAGTAGTGGGATGAAAATTGCTCAATGATTTCACAAAGGACACTGAAACAAGACAAAAAAAAATTACAAAGTCTCTTTTGCACAGTCTTATATCGTTAATTATCAAAGCTGACCATCAAGAACTGTAAAGTTTTTTTTATCCTGGATGACTGAGAAATCAAACCACAAAAAAAATTCAGGGATGATAGGTAATCATCTGGTAATATGTGACCGAATATGTGACCATAGTTAGTTCCTGACTAGAGATCATAGATCTCTGGAAACATGTTCAAAAATTTAAGTGGCATGCAAGAATTTAGCAGGAGAAATAAGGAAACTATGGCCTACCACTGTGTAGAGCTACATGTTATGACTGCTGTGTGAAAAGGAATCAAACAGAAATGGAAAAAGACAAAGGGCAGAAAAGATGTTCTAAAATGCGGAACAAATGCTTATAAGGAAAGGGTAAATACACTACAGGTTTTTTAGAAAAGACATGCGAAAAGGAATGATAGGTCTTCCAAATCATGGATGAATGGGAGAATGTATATTGAAGAAGACATTTGAATAATTCTAACCTAAGTGTATTCAAAGAGACAGTAAAAAAAAGCAAACACAATACTTGCTTACCATCCCATCAAAAATTATTTTCATAGTTATTTACAGTACAGCTTCTTCCCAACCCCCTGAAATTCAGACAGGAGAGTCTCAGCCTACTTTGTCATAACTTATTTTGAAAATAATCCTTATCTTCAAGTGTCTTCTTATCTCAGAGTTCTGAATCTTTCATTTTTAAAATGTTTTAATTTTGAAGGGTTTTGTTTGAGTTTTTTTCTTTTGTTTGTTTTTCTTTGTTTGGTTTGTTCTAGAGAATTGTGGAGTTTTTTAATTGTTGTTTTGATTTGGGTAGTGGTTTGTTTTTTTTTTTTACCTCTTTCTTTCTTGCTGAGATTTTTTTTTCTCATGGGTTTGTTAGGGTTTATTTTTTCCAGATAGGTAAGAAATAAGAATTACCAAAAATATTCAAGATATGAGCAAATAATACTGTGTTCTGTTTTGCTTTCTGTCAGCACATTAATAATTCCTAAAATGCTCTATTTGTTCACTTTATTGTACTCTTTTCTCAAGCATCTTCCAGTCAGCAGAGAAGCACTCCATCTAACTGATGGAGAGAGGGTACAGAGCAGGATAAGCCTTTGATCTGATACAGCATATTATGCACATTGAAATAGTGAAAATGTAAATTATTACTAGCTATTTAAAATAGCTGAGATCACTGAGAAACAGTGCCACAGATAAATCCTTTGAGACTATAAGAAATCCTTCACTTCAATTACAACATTGACAAAGAGGAAACAAGCATCTGCATGGAGCAATTTTACTCCAGAAGAAACTATTTAAATATTTAAAAATTGGTGCAGTAAACTTGTAAATAGAGAAAACTTTCATATTATTTTACAGTTTTATCCATGGAAACAGGAGTCATCACTAGAATGCTTGAAACAAAACAAAGTTTTTTGCTCTATTAATTAAGCCTATGATCCAAAGAATTCCCCAAACTAAGACCTTATAAATTGATGCAAGAAGTAAACAGCAAAAAATAGGAAAATTAAAAGAATCAACCATCTTCTGTACATATTAATTGTGCTATGCAAGTAGAAGTCTTACTTGTATTCCTTCTTATAATTTTGGGAAGGAGTTGGAGGGAGAAGATAGGTGAGGTGATGAATGGTTAGTGGAACCTTAAATATGTAAAATACATTTTGGTTTTAAATTGCTGCTAAGAATAAAAAACTTGATTTATTCCTTTCTGAGATGAACAGAAACTCAGGACATGCATAATTCATGTGTTCATAGAAATCATGGGCAGATACCCATTTGGCATTGAATGTGCCATTCTAAGAACCACATCTTATAACGGAGAACATTATTTCTTATAACAGAGAACATTTGATTTGTAATGGGATGGAGCACCACTCCTCTATAACCAAATTACATTATCAGATTTGAGATCTCAGGTAACTGAATTGTGCCACTGTTATAACTCAGTTTGTCAAGATCTGCAATTATCGTTCTGGGTAATACTTATTTCTGCACTGCCTTAAAGGCAATACTCTTTTGCACTCTATTGACAAGTTATCAAAAGCCAGGCAGTAATGCTGTCCTATGAAGATGCCATATCCATTTAAGAAAACCTTCCGTGATCAGACACCCTAACACATAGCAAACCATGTTGCATAAGAACATTTAACCTTCATCTACAAAATTATTTCTGTTTTTTTGGTTTGGTTTGGGGTTTTTTTGTTGTGTTTTTCTGTTTGTTTGTTTGTGTTTGTTTTTGTTTTTATTTTTTTCCCAAATGTTAAGTGTTCTGTATTTGGACCCTGTTAATCTTGCAAGCAGCCTTGTTGAGGTCATGTGTCCTGAAAAGCTGAAGTTGCCATAGTATTTCTGTGCTATGAAGTCAAAGACATTTTCAGGAAAAATGAATGTAAATTAGGCTGCTCTTAGAACCTGGTTTACCATGTAAAGTAAGCTAATTTAAAAAACTGTTAAATACATGCTAGTTCCTAGCTTGGTTGTTGTCAGTTTCTTTATATTTATCCATACAGATATTTAGAGAATGTTATAGACACCTGAAAGGGGGTGTAAGAAAACAAGAATGTTTCAAGGCCTCTCACTACTGAATAATCATTATCTGTGTTTTCAGATGGTCCACAAGAAATTAGATTTTAAGGGTGAAATATGATATTTATCTATTAACTTTGACAACACATAATTTGTCAAGTATCCTTTTTAAAAGACAGGCAGTGAACTTCCTACTGCAAAAACTTCCATTTTATTCATAGAATTGTTTAGGTAGGAAATGGCCATCATTGAATCCATCCATAAACCCAGCACTGACAGTTCCACCACTAAACCATGTTCCTAAATGCCACATCTACAGATCTTTTAAATACCGCTAGAGATGGTAACTCCACCACTTCTTTGAGTGGCCTGTTTCATTGCTTGACAACCCTTTTCATGAAGAATTTTTCTTCCCATTTTTTTCCTAATCTAAACCTCCCCTGGTGCAACTTGTGGCCATTACCTCTCATCCTGTCACTTGTTACTTGTGAGAAGAGACCTACCATTTCAGGCAGCTGTAGAGAGTGATAAGGTCCTCCTTGAGCCTTCTTTTCTCCAGGCTAAACACCCGCAGCTCCCTCAGACATCCTCGTCAGGCTTGTGCTTCAGACCCTTCCCCAGCTTTGTTCCCCTTCTCTGGACAGGCTCCAGCACCTCAGCATCCTTCTTGTAGTGAGGGGCCCAAAACTGGACACAGGATTTGAGGTGTGGCCTCACCAGCGCTGAGTACAGAGGGATGATCAGTGCCCTGGTCCTGCTGGCCACGCTATTGCTGGTACAGGCCAGGATGTCATTTGCCTTACGGGCACACGTCTGGCTCATGTGCCAGAGCCAGCAGCAAAATTACTAAGTACTGAAGTAATACATTTTTCACCTTCTATTTTGTATTCTCATTGAGGATCATCACTTCCTAAGAGCTCCTAGCATAATACACTTAAGGACACCACATCCCTTTTGAAAACAGTTTTCCTCTCCTTCATCCTGTTGTCCTTTTCTTAGGCATGATGCCTGCAACAGTGTAGGAATTTTCACTTTTTTTCTGTGAACTCTGAGAAATAATCTGGGATTTGTAAAGATAAAAGTGGGCTAGTTTTTAAAGCAAGATTTCTTTGCAGATTTAGAATTCTACCATTTTCTCTCATCTGTAGCTTTTACTGGCAATCATTTTATTTATACTTCCAAACTACTATCAGAAATAACATGCTGAAAATGGATTTATGATTAGACTGCCAGGATGCTCTGGCTGAATAATGATTCCCTACATGCTTCTATTTTCAGATCTATTTATTAGATTAAAAAATAACTATTAAACATATATATCATTTTATGGTGATTATGCTCATTGTTTTTAATCAGAATGCTGCATAGTGCTTAACTAAATACTTCATAAGCCAAGAAAAGCACATAGAAACACTGAAGAAAAGAAATTGTAATTCAGTGAAGCAAAACATCAAATTTGTCCTCTATGCTTAAAAATGTGGTGACTGACATTGTGGAATATTATTTTTTAATTCCCACTGAAAATCAACTTATATTGGTTTTTCATTGCCTCAATATCATGCACATGGATTCTAGTTAAGTTAAATTATACTATTAATTGTTTCCCAAGCATTCTGCAGCTCATCGGATTCATGTCTTAATCCCTACATTTGTAAAAAATAATCTTTACCTGATTTTAATATCGGTGGACAAGGAACATTTATTTTAACTATTATAGTAAAATTCCATTGAGAGGAAGATGAGCTTCTAATGTTTAGGGGAAAGATTTAATATTTACTGGACTATATAGTTATTATTACTATGTACACATAATTACATTTACAAACAAGTCTTTTCTGGGGGGTGCTGAATATGAAGCAAATTCATCTGGTTTGCTGCTGATCAACATTTGTATGGAAATACAGATATTTATTATTCAACATACTTCATGTTCATTTCAACCTTTTGCATCCGATGTTCTGCTAAGCCTCTATAAATCAGCTGTCTACCCTTTTCTATGGAAATCTGTCTTCCAACAGGCTGAACACCCGCTCCCTGACAGAAGCTGTGTGCTAATCAGCTTGTCTTTACAAAGGCCACAGAGGTTACAGCGCAATTCTCTGCCATAGTTAACATGAGGGATCGCTGCTGGGAAAGGCAGTTGTCCCAGGTAGTCACAGCACAGTGCCTGCTAGGAAAAGGCACAGCAGTTTAAGAGCCTGGACAGAAGAAGATCATGCTGCTACAGACATTTAACATAAAAAGAGAACTGGATGAAAAATGACTAATCAGATAGACTCCTTTTCAGATGGAAAGCAGAGAATGTGTCAAATGTCTCACCAACATCACTGAAAATACTGTAAGGGTCCTTCTGGCAGCTGCTGGAGCAACCACGGAAACTGGAATTTATCTCTACAAGCTCTTATCAGTGAGAAGTCAAGGGTCTATATGGATGTTACAAATTAGCTGAGCACACAGAAATATGTTCAATTTCTTTAGTCCTTGTTTAGGAAATAGGGAAAGGCAATGTATAGGGCAAAACATACTAATGTGTTAAAAAATAGGTTAGCTACTATCTCTGAACTGAACACCATATATTTTATTTATAACCTTGGCCTTTTAATGCTACTAAATATTTTAATGTATTCTTAGTAAGCCTTCATATTTGTGATATTTGGGGGTGGCTGAAGTAATTAAAACAATGTGCTATTTTCATTATTTTATCAGTCACCAGGAGTCAAGGCTTGTTTTTAATTTGGGTTTGAATCCTACCATAGCATCTAAAAATTACTCCTTCATGCAGAGGTTTACCTTTTCCCACAGTGAAATTGAGGTGTTCTGCTATTTCCACATGGTCCTGTTGACAATAAAAATAAGAAAATCATTAATAGGAAACAAGTTTTTTTTTTAAAAAAAGAAGCTGTTAGTTGATATAATTTTCTGTAAGGCAGTCCATTAGGAGATTTTTTCGTGGCTTTAGTGTAGCATAACTTGAAATGTGTCTTGCTGGCAATTCTAAACTTGGCTAACAGCAGATGATTCCTTTGCTTAGACTTTCACAGGTTCATTGGCTGTGGAAGTTAGCATTGGTCACGGTTCTACTTCCTCACGGTTAGACCTCCAGAGTAATAAATCTTCAAGAAAAATTATATCTATCAGTATAGGGAATGCTCTAATCTCACACGTAAAATGATTTGCTGTTTTAAATCACTTCAGAACTTTTGTATAGAAAAACTGTCTTTATGCTTTGCTTTAGCTAGTGTGTGTTTGTATGTGCTTATTCAGTAATTGAAGATGTACACACTTACTTGGAGAACTTGTGGTCATTGAAGATAAATGGGTGTGTTCAGTTAATGAGAACAAAAATGGGTGTTGTTATTTTTAATATAGATTATTCAAAGAATTTGAGACTTTCCTTTCATGAAAAGGGAGACATTTCCAATTTCCTCCTATTTTGTTACTAGTTGGGTGACACTGGGAACTAAATTGTGCAGAGGAAGTGGTGCGGGCATGGGAGAGCTTTCCTTTCATTTGATCTCTGAGAGAGAACAGAGACAACCAGGGTTTCAATTTTGTTTGTTTGCTTGCTTTACATATTTTAGAAGAAAAAAAAAAACATAATAACTTTTTGATGTTAAGCATCAAATTTGAAATCACACACACAAAAAAAATACTGGTTAGGATTTCACACAGTCAAGTGAATACATTGCTTCAAGCATAATCATGAGTGAACAATTGTATGTTTGTTACTATTCTTTTCATTTGGCATTTCATGTACCATTCTCTGAGAAATGATAAGAAACAAAGAGAAATGCAGCACTACTTGGTATATAAACAATTAATGCATACTCTAATATAACACTTCATTTTCTGTGCCAAAGGAAAAAGAAAAAATATTCCTCTTTTGTACATTACATGCATTATAGATGGCAATATAGCTGATAAAATATTCCAGCTTTAACAACAACAAACACAAACACTGTCATCCAGAGGCTGGAAGTGCTTTAGGAAGATAGACAAACATTTTATTTCCATTTTGAACACAAGTTAGCAAAGACCAAATATATTAAGCAGTCCATGTAATGTCACGTGAATCAGTCACAGAGTCTGGGTTTGTGACTTCTAAACATACACTGATTCATTAGCTCATGGATTTCTTGTCAGTGTCTTGAGCTTCTAAAGTATTCATCCTTTCCCTACTACTCTACACCTCCAATTTTATGCTGTAATCCTATCAATTTTCTTTATCCCACAGTGTGACATTTCAACTTTCAGATTGTCTTTTAATACAGGATTATGAAGTGGTTCTTGCTGATTTAGCTCTTTTCTGCTTTTATTAGACCAGTGGGTTTTTTATAAATATATGCTTGCAATAAATCTTTCTTCTCATAGCTATGATTATTCTTTACATTTTGTCCTAATCTGTCCTAGATTGCTGCTGAGTTACCCTCTTTCAGAGGTGACTGTTTCTCAAATGCTGACCTTACATTTATATAAATTTTAAAAATCTTTCAATATGAAACTTTTTATGAGTTATATCTGAGTGGGGTATTATTTATCAAAGGTAGAGTCATTTGAGCAGAGAATTTTAAAAACTCAAGTGTCACTTGTTCATTCTTTATTTTATTCTTTATTCCAAATGAATGTGTTAACTTTCTCATGTCTTAAAGTCCAAGGGCAACCAAAAACTTGAAAGACCACATCTTTAATTATAATTTTCATCAAATACTAGATATTAAAAAGGGTTGCTATGAATAAAATGTCTGTTTGTGAGGCTGTAAACATTTTCAGAAGAGCAAAAAGGGGTAGCACTTAGCAAGAAATGTTTTTAAACAGAAAGGATATACAGAACACAGGAAGGCAAAGAAAAAATTATTTTTTTATTAAAAAACCCAATGAATTACATTGAACGTAACTAAGTTTATCTTTTTAAATTAAACTTATGCAAATTCTTTTCATAGAGAAAAATATTAGTAAAATGAAATAGCTTTTTCAGTGCATTTTTTAAATGGAATCTAAATATTATGAATCAGTATGTTAATTATGACCAGAACAGAAGAACTGTTTCAAAATAAATATATTAGCACCCATTACAAGGAGATTCACTACATTATTATTTTTTAATTATTAGAAAATATATGACATTGCCTTCCAATTGGACTTATAATGAAATGCTTGGCTTACCCTTTGGTATTATGAACACGTAGAAGCAGCAATGTTTATAAGATAGGGTCAGTTGCATAACTGATCATACTGACAAGTGTAAATCATGATAATTCCTGCACTTTCAGAACCTTTTAGAAAGAAATTAAAATGTAATCAATAAACCAACATAGAATGGAGAGACTAGTGTTCTTTCAGAGAATTGCTAAACCATTGACACCTTCTATAACACTTCTGAAGTGAAGCAGCACCTGAACAGGATACAAATTCTGAAAATATGGAATGGAATCCTTAATGGAATACATCCTTGAGAAGTGATCTTAAACTCCATAGTAGTTGCCAATAAAGTGGGCCAGCATTCAGTAACTCATTGTAGTGCCTTTTGATATTTCTACATCCATATCTACTGACCTTTATTCTTTGTTATGTGGAAAACCTAGGACTTTTTTACAACCTTCTGTGTATTTAAAACACATAAACTCTGAGAAAAGAAAGGGCTGTACACTGACAGGTAGAAAATGCTGCAAACTAGGCTGCAGGTACGATCATTATTCTTATTAGTGGAGAAGGGATGCAGAATTTCACTGCATTGATTTAATTTAGTAATTGACATTTTTTAAGTTGCTTTCCTTAATGTTTATAATTTACAGATCATATTCCTTTGGAAACAGTCTTAGCTATGAATCTTCATAGTATTGAAATGCTTCCTATGTTCATATATTCTAAGTGCCCTGGGTAGGTAGATATTGGGATTTAACACACCGTGTCTCAAAACAGGACCACAACCGTACTAAATCTTCCAGGAAGAGTCTGAAGAGACACCTGGATAACTGTGAAAAAGCAGAGCAATGATTACTTCATTCCTTTGCATAATGCAAAATCATTAATTGAATAAAATCAGGGAATTACTAGCTGTCGATATTACTAATACCTCTTGCTGTAATGTATAATGAAGATCCATTAGGGTTACTGATCTCTATAGAGCTCACATATTGGAGTTTAGAGAATTTCTCCTTAGAAAACATTACCTATTGACAACCAGAGAGTCATTCTGGATTACTGAAGAACAAAGACAAGGATATGACCCATTTAAATGCCCTCATTGCTCTTTCCTGTCTGACATGTCCCCCAAGGAGTTTTCATTACCCATTGTTCAAGCCCCAGTTTTTCTGAATGGGCTCTAACTAACCTATGGTTTCTGCCAGAATGAGATGCATGGTCACTGAGCAGACAGTCCAATGAAGCCCAAAGAAGGATTAATGTGTCTGTCACAGACCACCCTGTGAGGGTGCAGGAGCAGAGAGTAGAAACTGACATCATATGCACAACAGAAAATTTGGTACCATCTTTGCTTCAACATATTGAAGCAAAAAGCTCATGTTAGTTTTCAGCCTTACATTGAGAACAAAATTATTTTTGTAACCAAGCATCCAGCTAAGTAGGAAGTTATAGTTCACAATGTCACATATATATCTCTATATATACACATACGGGTATGTACAAAGGATTTGAGTAGAAATCTCCCACTGTTTCACTTTTTCAAATTTCTTTATACTATGGTTGATATAAAACATTCAGATTGGTTTCTTGAACTATCTACAAGTTTCAAATTTCACTGTTAAGAGCACCTCCTTGCTTTTACCATGAACCTTCAGAAAATCACCTTGAGTATGAACTGCACACTCGAATAAACATAGTGAATAGTGAATCTCTATTAAAAGGACTCTGATGAGCTGCATAGATTTATCTTCTTATGAAGCGTAAAGTATTAATATAAATAAATTATAAACAGCTGCAAATTCTAAATGCTTTCAGTACATAAGTTCAAGTCTTCTCTGATTTAAAAACTGCTGCTGAAGAGCACACTTGATAACTTCCTACAGGTGACTTGGAACTTCAAACATAAGAAAGTGACTGAGTAACAGGGCATGGACTCAGGAGAGAACAGAAAAAGGAGTTGTGTGAGAGTCTTAGCCAACATGGGGTCCCCCGACCTCTGTGATGGTGGTGTGCTGTGCTTAGAAATGAGGCAAGAGGGACTTGCTGGTTTCTCAGTCTTCAGTTGTTTATTATTTCTTTATCACAGTTCAGAGCCTTAGATGACAACAGGCTCAGCACAGTTCCGTGACATGTGCGAACAAGACCTGGGCACTCCAAGGCCATGTACCAGAAAGAACTGGGCACTTCAAAGCCTTGTGCTAGCCAGAACTCAAAATGCACGATTTCAAGGATACTTTTACAGATACCTTATACAATTAAGATTTACAATGTACCTAACATGTAGTATGTTTTTATTTTCCTACCAATTAATAATTATTATTCTTCAGTCATGTAACATCTGCTTTGCGACTTTGTCTAAGCAATCACTGTGCTACCAAAACTACAGTAAATGGAGTAGATAAAGAAGAAAGAAGAAGACTAAGTTAACACCCAAAATCCTCCATCTTATCTTTCATCTACCTTCTATACTAAAAACTCAAAACCTACTTTTTCGCCCTGTGATAAACTGCAATATCATCTACTATATACATTCACAAAAACTTCTCACAAAATCCTGGAAGCTTTTTCCATGGCCAAAGACTAAAAGCTGTGCTCTCCTGAGGAATAAAACATCTCAGGACAGGCACAGGAGATATTCCTGTGTCCTGGATTCCCACAGATCTGGGGTAGGATGATTCATTTGCTGCAAGGTCAGTCACTCATTTCAGCTTTATCTTATGTATTAAAATTATTATTTGCTATTAAATGTAAATAATTTACTATAGAAAGTATGGGAAAATTTTTAAAGCATGGCTTGATGAACGTGGACACAGTATGTCTTTGGGACGTGTATTTCAAGAGTCACCTATTTCCAAGAGTAGTGATAGAAAAGTTTGTTTCTATAAAAAAAAGCAATGTCATATATTCCTTTCACATTTACCAAAATGTGAAAATCTTCCTATTTCACTTTATGATTTCTCTAAGGAATAAAGCAACAATCCCTAACTCCTCCTTAGTATATGAGATGTTATTCTCAGGTACATCTAATGTATTTATGGGAACAAATCCCAAAGAGCTTCAGCAGAACTTAGGATGCTGAGTTAGATGTCACTGATAGTCAAATCTCAGACTCTAGTTAGGAAAGATGGGAGATTTGGAAGAGAAAGCAAATTGACCTCTTAAAGTTGCTGTAAGCTCTCAGAACCAAACACAAAGACAATTGGATTAGTGGCAGCAAAATCTGTACATGTTAGAATAGTAAGATACAGATGCCTAAATGTCACACATTGAAGACAAAAAAAAACCATGCAAAGGTAATGACTTCCTCATTTCAAATGATATGGGGAAACCTAGGATCTAAAGAGTCACCACATATTTAATGTCCTTAAAGGAAGGTGATTGAAAATTGCTCTGTCCGAAAAGAAAAATAATGACATTAGTATAATAGTAAAGACTCATTTATCTCTTTTGACACCCTGCCTAGGTTTATGATCCCTAAAAACACCAAATAAATGAAAAAATTGAAATTCCACTGTCAACAACAACAAAAAGAAATTAAATAGTTATTAGTTCTGTTCTTGTTTTAAAAGCATGCCTACTAAAATAAGTCAATCCATATTTATCTCCATTCCAAGGTTCTATAAACCCATGGAGAGTGTGCAAAAGGCAGCTTGACATCAATTCATACACGAGAGATATCTTGTATTCCGTTAGTCTTCTCCCGTGTTATTGCTTGTTAACTCAGATAAAATGATCCCCCTTAATAAAAGACTGCCTGACTCATTGAATGTTTCTGTAACCCTGTTGCAAGACAGAGGGCAGCAAGCTGGATCTCATCTTACATGGGGGGAAATAGCAGAGGAGCTACCAATTTGTGTCTGACAGATGGGATTTGTTGCAAGTGAAATGAAGAATCACACTGCTGTCCAAAGGGTGGAACTCAGGGAAAATACTTCCTGGTTCAGAGATTGGAACCAAGGAGTTGAATCCTCAAGGAACCACCTATGGAAAGAGAGATTGGAGAAGGGTATCCCTCGGGAACTGGTGGATAAACAACTGCTCCAGAATTTATGAATTCTGGTGAAAATGTGGGAAAAAAGGGATAGGAGTCCCCAGAAGAGAGACTATCCTTCCTCAGTACTCCACAGGCATTAATTGGTCCCTACAGCCCCATTAGTGAAGCTGGATGCAGCTGGTTCTGAGATGCTGGGAAACTCTCAGTGCTGTTCCCAGTAGGTGAGCCAGGGTAGAGCCAATGGAAAGGTCTTAGAAGACTCACTGAAAACAAAGATGGAGACATGTTGGTAACTTTTCCCCTTGCTTCCTTGCGATCCCCAGTCGCCTTTTTAGTAGTCACAGCAGCCTTCCTCTGCCCTGAATGAGGAAACTGCCAAATAAAGTGGGATAGTCCCTGAAAAAACAAATACATTTTACTGATGTTTTTGGGTGCTCAAAGCCACAGCTGACAGCTCAAATAAAATGTTGGAAAGGAGTAGAAATTCAGTTCCCCTGTGCTCTCAGTAAGGCTTTTACAAACTCCTTCTGCACTACCACTGTCAAGATACAAAATGTAAAGCCTTATCCTCTGCCACTAGGGACCAGAGATGGAATTTCTGAAGTCCCTGGATAACTGAAGGAGAGGAGAACTGTTGTTCAAAGCCACTCTTTCTATAATTCACCCCTGTGGCCCATTAATAAACTGAATGGGAGGTGGTGCCTGACTGCAGCTTGAACGCAGATATTGGTCCCCTTACTGCTGCAGCACCTAAGACTGCCCAACTGACTTCCACCATTCAGGAACAAGCACACCTTGTTTTAGCTACAATCAGTGTACAGGGTGTGGATTTGAAGGTTCCTTTTAGAGAGGGAGATAAGTAATGTTTTACTCTCAGGTGGGACTTTTACTCATCTCTCACAAGGGTACTGGCAGTCACTCAACTACAGCCCATCACGCCCAGGCTCTTGAGCTGAAGAAATGACCAGACGGGGACACCAAGATATATCAATGCATTGATGATGAGTTGATTGGGGATGCTGATATCACTGAGGTGGAACAGACTCAGGCAAAAATAATTTACCATGTGGAAAAAATAAAGCTGCAGGGTGTCAAGAGGATGGATTCATGCTCTGGGTGGTGCCATGCAAGAGGACCATAGGCAATGGGCACAAACTGCAACACAGGAAGTTCCACCTGAACATGAGGAACAACTTCTTTACATTGGGGTGACTGAGCACTGGAACAGATTGCCTAGAGAGGCTGTGGTGTGAATATCTCTTTTCCTGGAGATACTCAAAAGCTGTCTGGATACAATCTCAAGTAACATGCTCTGGGAGACCCTGGTTTAGCAGGGAGATTGGACCTCCAGTGGTGTTTTCCAGACAATTTTGATCCAGCAAGATCTACTGGACTAACAGCTTTCAAAATTTTCATCACTGCCCCCTTCACTTCCACAGTGATATTTTTATATCAGCGTAATTACAAAGAAAACTGAGAGAACTTTGAATTTTGGAGTCAATACTTTATCAAAAGATTGTTACACACACACACAAAAAATATATAATATATATACATAAATATACATTAATTCATATATACACAAATATACATAAAAGGGTTAAGAAAATCTCTCTTTTGCATTTTACAAGTGCAGAAATTTCTATTTTGTTTGGTCTCTCTGTCCCTCTCTAAAAAATTATTTCTTAAACAAGCCATAACGCAGCTAAAAATGTGGATGGAAGGAAAAGTCTTTTTGCAAAAAATGTTAAAACAAGGTAATTTCAAAAAGTACCAGATAGTAAAGAGATAATGCAGGCCTTTGGAAACACATGGCAGTACTTAATCTTGAAATAAAATATTGAATTTTACAGTATTTGGGGGTCCAGAGATTTTGAAAATATTTCATGCCTCATTTGCTTTGAGAGTTATTTAGTCTCAATGAAATATCAAAGATGAAATCATAATTATTTTATGGCAAATTTCCAGAATAATTTTATTTAACTACTTTGCATCATCTTATTTGTCCTTTTTTGGTTGATTACTTTTGTAATGACTACCCAGCCAGGTCTGGAGCTGCAGGTATTTCAGTAACAGCATACTCTGATTAAAACAACTTTCCTGCTTTGCTGGTGAAAAAAGAAAAGTAAAAAAACCAGAAAAATAAAGAGAAAAAGCCCACTAAACCCATAACTGACCACTACCATTACAGAAAAAAAGAGACAAAAAAAAAAGAAAAAAAAAGTGATAATAATAAAACTTCCCAGAATTTCAGATGTGCCAAATTCACAGCCCCACGTCAGATGATAGCCTCAGAACAATGAATCTAGCTATGATAGATGAGTTTGTTCAAATTTAGGTATTCAAACTGAAGAATATATGCATTAGATTCCTCATAAAACCTGACTTCCTAAACTATTATGTTCAGTTGTTTTAGTCCATAGATTCTTGAAGATGCAAGAAATGCAAAGTTAGAAAGGCAAAGTTGCACTTTAGAAAGGTCAAACTTTGATGTAAAGCCTTAGAATATAAATAAACCTTGTAGGTGATTGTGGGGAAACAATAATAGGTTCTACATCAATTGTGTAAATCATAAACCAAAAAAATACTTCAGTTCATCATATACTGGGCAACGTTTACAGAAATATCTATCTTGTAAAATCACATGAGCTCTCTTTCTTTTTTATAATTTTATTTTTCACTTTAATGGCTGTACCTATCCTTATTTCCTTCTTTGCTAAGAAAAAATGGATTAAAATCTATACATATATAAAGAAAGAAATTAATATAGACTTAACAAAATTAACCACAGAATTTTTAGTGGATAATTTCTGAAAGACTGCCAAAATAATATAATTTGTGCTATCCTTGCACAATTAACATGCTTTGTGAGTTTACAGAACCTTCCACTTTTAAAAAGTAGATGATGTGCTAATTCTACTGATTTGAAGTCTAGAGGCTGCCCTGTTTAAACTATGTAAATTAGCAACCTAAAGCAATTACTCCATCTTATTGTCATCTCATCATTAATTCTCTACAGGTTAAACAAATTTGGATTAATATTTGCAACTTCCATATTGCATCAGCGGCTCCTCCAGCATATTATCTTAGGACAAATTAAGACAAACTTGTATTATAGTTATGTATTTTTGAGAAGAAAAAGAGATTCTGATATTGCTGCTGAGTTATAATATACTGCCAAAGATATCCATGTATATCTCAAATATTTCAAGTCATTACTTTTAGGCTGATAACATCCATATTAATGACATAGATTACAAAACTTCCAAAGCCATATGATTACATCAAGAGTGTCTCCTAGGCTGACACACTTCTAGCTTTTGCATACTTATTTAGAATTTTCTGGCCATGTATCACCTAATATATAAAAGCATGGACATGCACCAGGTTTGTTACAGTTCAATCTACTTGTTTGAAATGCTGACCATGTGTATCACAAGGAAAATGTACACAGCTAGAAATGAGATCAAAAATGTTGAAAGAAGAGAATAGATTCTGTAAAATTGCAGTGAGAACAGGACCTTTCGGCTAACAATTTGGCAGAGTATTTCTTCTCTCAGTTTACCCATAGCAGTTACATGTCACTTTATCTATTTTCTTTTCACCTCCTCAGGTCTATCTTCCAAAGAGCCTGGACACCATTTATCTTTAAAAAAAAAAAAAAAGTAAGAAAATAGATTTCACAGACTGTGATAGTTCATTTTGACTAAATGAGAAAGCTGTAACTTTTGAAAAATAAACAGTGACAAGCCATGCCAGGTAGGCTGAAGTCCATGGGAGGTCAGCTGATAATGTGGCTGCCCAAAGAAGACATTGAACACAAATTTAAGAGCACATGAGCTTCAGAGCAGAATGAACTATCTGGGTAGTAAGTGCTGGACAAGAGGAAAATGCCACAGCCTTGCCTCACTCTCTAATACTGCAGTGCAGTCCATGAATGAGCACCATTCAAGTACAAAGCATTGGAAGAGTGATGCACTGAAGGATGTGAATTTACTTCCTACCCTAGTCATGCTCTTATTAAAATGTGAATAAATGAATTGTATAGTAGAGCTGCTTGGATAACTTGTACTAACACTGTGCTATCTATCTATATTTTTTCCCATCCTCTCTCTTGAAATACAGAGCATGCATTTTAATTTATAAACTATCATTGAAAAAAATTATACAGGACCGTTTTTTAACTTTTGTGGTTTTTTATATTTCTGATGTACTACATCATCACCCATTCTATCTGCAACTGTGCATCTAAGATTTCATTTAAAATCAGATTTTTATACTAACATTTTCACAGATAAGACCTTTCTAAATTTCTAATAAGTAACACTGGCTGTACTAAACTGAGTTTATAAAAATATATTTCTCAATATAAGGAGAAGCTTTAGAAAAAATACATGACATTTCAAAAGACAGATATTTCACAGAATGTATATGTACTAGAGACACCTCTATTGGGTTCTGTAACCACAGCTGCTCTGGTTTAGGACATTGCAGTTTCTCCAGCAAAATTTTTTTATCCTCTTGTGAAGCAAAACAGCAATTCCACAGACAGAAACCAGTTAACCAATTCATTCCCTACATTCCTTCACCTACGTATGACATTTTCCAGGCTACTAAATGGAAGCAGAAAATATGTCTTTTATTATACAATGTAAAAATAAACTAAATAGATGTTGGAAATCCTCAGAAGTCCACTTGGTTCCTAGATGGATGTAAAAAAGTGGTTTGTTAAGTTAGATGCTTCTTCTGAGATGAGAAAATGAAGGAATCTTGTAGTTATCTGAGGGAATCACCAAAACAAAACATAGCAGAAATTTCTGATGTTAGTCTGAAATGCCACTGAGTGCTCACTTCATCTTGGTAGCATGATATTTTACATTCATTTTTATCTCTGTGACACACAATTTATAACATTTCACATTGTAAAAAGTAACTTAAAGGTGCAGAAGCAATTAAACACAAAAAAATCCACTTTGTTAACTGTGAGTCACTTCACATAGTTAAGCCTTCATTGCAGAAACATCATAGATAACGAGATTCATCCAGACTCGCTGATCCACTGAACAACAAAGGGCAAAGTAGTACAACCAGAGACCTTTATGACTGTGTAATCCCATAATATCTGATTGCCCCTTCCTCAGGAAGGAAAAGGTTTAAATATATAAGTAGAATTAAAACAGGAGATGATGTTATTCCCTCACTCCCTTTCCTTTTTAGTCCTATTTTTGACATTATGTATACTGCAAGGTTGGAGACAAAAAAGACAAGTAATTTGGCATACTTTTTCCTGCTAAAATGAGGAGCATTATAAAATTTTATACAGCCATTCATTCAAGGTGAGAATGCACTGGACATTGGACAATATGGATATACATTTAAAACATTTAGATTTTATAAGACAACTATTTAGTCCCTTTACCATTTCAACCCTTTTAAAACTACTTAAACCACAGGTTTCAGTTTGATACACATAAGCTGTTTTGAGGTTTGCATGCCATATAATCCTTCAAATATTGTTCAACTTGACCCAACAAAGATTCATTTAGAGAGGAAATTTTGTTTGTGCTTCCTTTTAGGACCCGTTTCCATCCCAGATTTTTGAAAAAATCTTAAGCTGGAGCCTGATCTTAGTTGACATGGAGTAAATTTAGCTGCACCAGTGACTCAAAAAAACATTTGTAACAAAGCTGTAAACTAGCTTATTTCAATTGTTGTGACAGAGTCAAGACTTTTAATTCAATTAACGTCTAAATAGGCTTGAGATTAAGATGAATCATTTGGAATTGAAATTTGGTCACTCACATCCCCAGAAAAGGACATCAGTATTTGCAAGATCAGCATTCCCTTATGGTAAATCCCTGCATTTAATTTCAAATTCTTATGAGGCCTGTAAAATGGAAACATTTCTTATTCATACTTTCAAATTCAAAAATAGAATTGTCCCAGGGCAATAAGCACATTTTGGAAAATCTTCAGATAAAATTAACATTCCATTGACATAGAAAGTAAATGTACAAATAATTTTTAGAAAGCTGTTCAAAAGGAACACATTCAGTGTTTTCCTAGAGCGTTACCACTGAGGTAACTTGAGGGACAATCAAAGCGACAGAACAAGTATTTTACAAAGTTTCTGATCTTTTGAGATTTTTTTTTGGCTCACAGAACCACGCATATGATGCCATGGCTTTTTATACAGAATTTTAACTGGATGAGGTATGCATTTCAGATAATAAGTTAGCAACAACATATGTTTCTAGAAATCGCTTTAGATAAGTTTTCAGACATATAACAAGCATAGAAGGCTTATGACACTGTAAATACATGGTTGTTCACCATCCAGCTGAATATTTTGTGTAAAAATTTACCCTAACAATGAAGCACAAACCCCTTTTTAGTTCTGCTTCTACTCTTAGTTAATTCCACAATTGGAGAAATAAGAAATGTACCTATCTTAATTGGGGAGCTAATGTCAAAAGTGCAATCAAATTAAAAAGTAGAGCGCAGGTGGAACATAAAAATGCTCTTCAGCCACCCACTGATCAAATAATTACTAGGCAAGTGCTGTTATTATCGTTCTTGGGTGGGAGTTTTTAATAAAATAAAGACCTAAAACTTCAGGTGATTATTAATTCTTACCTCTACAAGCCCTGTAACAGAGACGCGACAGATAATGTATTTCTGACCTATCTTTTGTTACTCTTTAGATTACAAATTTCTCTTAGTCTCTACAACCTTATAAATTGTGGGAAAGTAGCGTCTAAGATATTTAATATTTTCCCTGGGATAGAACACTGTTTCAAAGAAATGAATCTATGATTCAAATGGAAGAATATATTTCAAAACTTTCAGATGAGAGAATTAATTAAGGAAAACAATAAATATCAAACTAGGTTATCCTCCCATTCACTTAATTTCACAGTAGTACAATCCCATCATCTTTCATAGAACATTTCCCAATTTACCATTGTCATAAGAAGTGTGGTGAATATCAATAAGGTACTACAATTCAGGCAGAATTATCATACCAAAAGAATGGAATGCTAAATGAAACTGAAGGGATTCACAAAAGCATCACCAGTGGAGGGAAACACTGTTCTTACAATGTTCTCTGGAAATTCTCACTATCAAATATCATTGCAGTTAGGTGACAGGTATTCGAAAAAAAATTCCAGCAGCACTAGCTGCTGCTTTTAAATTTAATCCAAAATCAACTCTGTTTTCTTTAATGCAGTCATTGTTGATATCTATAAGCAGAAGAAAGTTAGTAGTAGTTTTCCTACTAACTTCTTTCCAAAAGTATGATACAGTCAATAATAAATATATTTATGGTCTATTCCTTATATAATGGCAGATCTTAATGACCATTGAAGATATTCCAGCATTGCTTTAGTTCACCTGAAATTGATGGAGAGTCTGAGTAAAAAGAGCATTAGTCCAAGAAGTCCACCAAACTCATGACTGTGAGGAGGAAGTAACTAGATCCACAGTCTGTACCTGAGAAGCAATACATCTGAAACCCACATAGTTTTAGATTATTCGGAAAAAAATGAACAGAAGGAGAAGTTCCTAGTTGTTTACTAATTAACAAAACTCTTTTTGTTTTCTTTGAATAAAAACTGGTTGAGAGTACATGTCTGTTGTGATTTAAGCCCAGCCAAAAGCCAAGCACCAAACAGTCACTCACTTAGTCCCCCACCAGTGAGAATGGGGAGAGAATCAGAAGAGTAGAAGTTAGAAAACTCATGGGATGAGATAAAGATGGAAAAAGTCATGCACACAAGCAAAGCAAAACAAGGAAATTATTCACTGTTTCCCAAGGGAAGGCAGGTACTCCGCCATCTTTGGGAGAGCAGGACCCCATCACATACAAAAGTGACTTAGGAAGACAATACCATCACTCCAAACATTCCCTGTTTCCTTCTTCTTCCCCCTACCCCCAGCTTTATATGCTTTTCTAGCATATGTGAATTTTTCAGGGTAAAGTTGTTAATGAATTTCGCCACATTGCTGCATATCCTTCTGTCCAGAGTATAATTAAATATATCAAAATACAAAAGAACCAGACACTTGGGTGTGTTAGACCTTCTGCAGTGACTTCTTAGAATTAACCCTGTAGCGAGATTATTTCTCTGTCCAGTTTCTATATGAGTAAAAGAGCAAATAGGAAAATAATATAAAAAGCTGTGAATTGCACAGTTACTTTATGTGCCTCTTTATGTTTTCACTCTAGAAGCTACACAGGACAGGAAGCTTCATGGGCTTTGTAGGTACTTCTGAGCTGCTTGTAAATAAAACCTGTGCAACTCCAACTGGAGTCCAAATCATAGTAAGGGCTATCATGAAGGTCACTGTGTACTTTCTCAAGGAATGTCTCTCATATTACAAGATCCCTACTCAGAACATATTCCCCAAAAAACTGGTTAAAAATAGTAAGGAAAACTTCCACAAATTAAAGAATTGCTACTCTCTTTTCATGCAAAATCCCACTGTGAGATGTCTCATTTATTCTGGCTTGTCTGTCTTAGTTTCCTTACATGCAAAACAGAGATAACATTGGCCTCCCCAGGTGCAAGAGGAGAGAATATGGTGATAGATAGGCAGTTAGTTAACATTCCTGAAACACATCTGTGTGTTAAAATATTCTAAGGTAAATGGAAATAAACGGAAAAAGATGTCAATTGTCATAACAGAAAAATGTCATGGTTTTTAACTCACAGTCGAATCTATTTGTTTACATTCTGTATGTAGGATATACAGTAATGTTACAACATTTGATACTGAGATCGCTCTTTTAAATTAGTAAAATCCAGAAGAGCCAAACAATATTTTACAATTTGTCAGTACAATGCAGATTGGAATTGTGCAAGTCAAGTCACACTGTGAAAATTTGCATGAGTCACGTACACTGTTGAGTTTTAAATTCACTCTGTCCACTCAGGCAAAAGTCTTGACATTGTCACTGCAAGTTAGCACACCAAAAACATTTATAGTGCTGAAACAGCTATTGTAGAAATAGCATAAAAATGGTAAAGTGGGTGAAGAGATGGACAGAAAATAATGGAAAATATTTTTTTAAGAGATATTAATTACATTCCCCTATATATTATTGTGTTCCATTCTGTATACTTCATCCCAAAGAGAAATACTGCAGAAGCTTGGAGGACTGCAGGTGGATTTGGAAATACCTCCAGAGGTAAGTAAAAAATAATTTAGAAATTAATCTGATTAGGAGGAGCATTATAACCTGACTCAGTGCAGAGCCATATGGAAAGATTAAAGTCATTTATTGAATGTCAAAGAAAGCAGAGCCAGGCCAACTCACCATATTCATTCAGAAAAACCAAGCTCAGTAAAGCCTGAATAGAAAGAAATGTGAAAATGTAAATATTTGATAAATTGCCCTAATGAAAGGCAGAGTTTTTTCCAAATACTGGTCTTCTTGTCTTATTACAACCTTTTTTTCTCTCTCACTCTATTTCAGTAAAGGAAAGGAAAAAATATATTACCCATAGTGATTTTTTGTTCCCTGTAAAAATCTTCTGATGCTTTCTAAACAGGATACCTTTAGGCACCATTGTTAGAAGTGCACTGCTTACATCTCCATCCTAGTGCCACTTTTAAGGGGAACTGAATTGGAGTGTGTACTGAGAGGGTAATAGTGAGTAAAGTCCCACATTCACCCCAGGCTTACTTCCCATTGATTTCCATATAATCATTCCCACCGGAGTGATTGCAGGCACTACCTGCCTGGGAATACCCAAAAAAGGATTGTTCAGAGCCACTATTTAAGTAAGAATAAGGCTTGTGGCCAAACCCCACAAAAGGCAGCACTTGGCTCACCAGGTCCCAGGAATCTCTGTGGGGAAGCACTACTGACATCTGGTAGACAGAAGCAGCTGTGACTAATGGCATTATGGGAAAGATCAAAACCATGAAAAATTGTGTGTAAGGGTTTTATCATGTTTAGAAAAGGTGTCACAGAGCGAAAGGAAGTATGGTTGTGGGATCCTGGAAAAGGATTTGTTGCTATAAAAAGCAACAGGAGTGAGTTCAAAGTATACAACCACCTAGAGAAAAGGAAATAGATTGCAGCCCCATGGTTTGAGATTTAGAGATTTGAAGACAATTTTAAAAATTAAAAAAGATTGTATTAAAATATATTTAATTTTTTTCTCCTAAAAGGAAAGTATAGTGAGGAAAAAATCTGTAATAATACACAGGGAGCCTTCATACTATGCATATTGTTGCTAGGAATGGAATAGGTAAATAGACCAAGGCTTTCACACAGCCCCCATAGTGATCTGCAGCATTGTCAAAAGACATACAGAGCTAGAACAGGCAAGCAAAACCTGTAACAGGCAGTGCAGAGCTAGAGCAGCTCACATCACAAGATCAGCAATCCAACAGAACAGGTGACAGTAATTGGGCAGCTTCTGGAAAACACAACCTGGAACTGAGGCGGCGCTGCAGGAGGCATCTGACACCCTCCTTACAAAATACAAGATGAGGATACCAGAGGAATAAGTTCCATGGGGGAGTAAGGGGGTATGAGCTGTCAGTGCTGATAGATAAAGTGTTCTTTTCCTTTCACAGACTAGAGGAGGTGAGGGTTGTGAATACCAGTGCTGAGGAGGGTGATCTAGAGCAGATGTAATCGGAGCTCTCCTGGCTGGATTTGAAGGTCCCCAGCAGGCCTACTCTTCCTCCAGATCAAGGGCTTCCATGGCCACGCAAGCTGCAGTCAGGGAACTCTGCTCTTTCCATTCTGATCTATGAGCGAACTCAGGAATTCGGCAATTTTGAGTTGTGCAGCTGCCCATTCATTCTGGATCTGGGTCAGAGATCTACAGTGAGGGAATTTGCTGGGGATGCCATAATCTCACCGTCAAAGAATGGACTTTTTTTTTTTAGCTGCCGGGACTGATGCCATTTTTACAGAGGTAACTTTACTAATCAGCTCCAAGTGAAGCCATCAAGCCACTTCTGTGAGTTACTTATTTTAAAGAGCTATTTTAGAAACCTCACTCTTTAGCATAAGTGAAGAATACAGAAACTTAAATTACAACAAGGGAAAAGGCTACAGTAAAATGGAAAGAAAGAAAATAGTGCAATTAACCTGAACATGAGAAGAGAATTTTGCCCCAGGGGAACTGCTGGAAGAAATTGAGAAGGAAAGGTGATTATTCCTTCCCCTATTTCTCTGTTAAGGCCTTTTGGAAGGGAAAGCTTATGCCTTGAAGGCCAACATTCTCACATTTGACAATGCTGGAGCAAAGTGATATACAGATTACTCAAGGGAGAAACATGCTCTGGGGTAAAGAAGAAATATTTTTTGGTTTATTGTGAGCTTCCCCCCCCAGTTCTAATTTTACTTCCAGACTCATTCTTCACTCCCCACCAAAACTAAACAAAATAAGAGATGCACTTTACTGGTACTAAATTAATGACTTAATATTGCTTTTGATAATAGAAACTAAATATTCAGCTAAATTAAATGAAGACAATAGATCTTCCTCAGATACCCTAGTTTACTTTCAGAACATTTATATATGGAATATCAATAATTATTTTAAAATAATACTTGAACCTAAAAAAAGAGTCCAATTACCCTAAGCAGTCAATATAATTACAAAGAGTCCATAGTCAAATAAATTTCTACTGCCAATTAATTAAACTAAATTTAGAATTATTATTAAATTGTATTATCGTTAAAATGATGCAGTTACAAGCACTAAGTTGTAGAGTTCTGCTTCCATCTTCTAGACATTATTACTGTTCAAGAGAAACAAGAATATTCATTCCTTTGAAAGATAAACTTTTAGAGCACAAAATGGAACAATTCTGACTTAAATTACACAATGTGAAGAACATAGAATATAGGAGACATCCTCCTCTGGCTCCTAAAATTTGCCATTATTTTCTTCTGTTCATTTGCCCGTGCTTATAGCATTACAACTCTTTTACCAATCATTTCAGTATTTCTCTGTCTAAATTTTTCATATAAAAAATGAAAATAAGGAACTTGCACTTTAAATGCCTTAGCAATATACTTGTCAGCTCAAAAGAAAGATCTAAGTGAACGGTTTCTTTTGATATCTGTCTCTCTCGGTATTGTGTCACATCTACCAGTGTGAAAAACAAAGTAAATACAAGCTGCATGTTAAGGAAAAAAAAAAAAGAAAAAAAAAATTTCTGGTACAGAATATACAGAATAAAAAGAAAATATTACATTTTTACTCAGTATTTTGGGGGGGGGGAATGAATTATTAGATTCCAAATTGACTTCCACTGAAAAATCAATCCTTTCTGGTGAGGAAAGCTGTTTTCTTTTTTTTTTTTTCCTAGTAAACTAAAATGCTTTTAGGATGACTGAAACTGAGATCAGCATGTCAGCAATCAAAAAAATTATAAACACCCCAACACCATTCAAGAAGCCTACCGTAATACAGCACTTTGGCAAGACTTTGTCCAGAGTGCCTGATTTTTAATGTCTTGACAATAGAAGCAAACTGATTGTTTAAAACCAATTTTGTTGTAAAGTTGCAGATATCCCATGATCATGCAGGAGAAGAAATGTTTCTTTTTCTGTTTCTGAAACAGCTCTGCTGACAACTGTTAAATAGGAATGCAGCTATTTTATTAAAACACTTTTTTAATACAGTGTATTTTGTGTGTTAAGTAAACAGAGCTTCAAATTTTGGGGAAGCAACATGCAATGGAATTTTTTTACTCAAGTGAAACTGGTTTGAGTTGATTTAATCTGAATAGAAACATTGTTGTAACATACAACTTTTTATGGTTGCTGGAATTTGGGATTAAACATATTGAACTGAATCACTTTCTTCCTCATTAAAAAGTTCCTCTCATTAAAAACAACCCCTAGAAGAAATGACCAATCCCAATTTATTTAGAAATACTGAAAATCCTTGCAATGTGAGGAGTTACTCCAGGGTTAAGGTTGCATCCATGCTTCTATTATCACCATACCTTATTCCCTACTTTTTTTTTTTTGCTAAAGAATTCATCTGAAGAGGAGTAACATAATTTCCTCAACTCATTCACCTCCATAATCGCAGTCCTGTCAAACAATTAACTTCTAAATTAAAACTTAATAATGCAACTATTTTTGAATTACCATACAGACTAGCAGTTGTTCTGTTGAGCCAAGAACCTCTGAAGGAAACCATTACCAGATACTTAAGGAAAACACAATAAAATGCAGATATAGAATAATATTGCATGGTAGAACTACATCCATAAAGTCTACGGAATTAAAAAAAAAAGAGGAATAGAAAATTATTAATTGGAAATTAGCTTTGTTTCAAGAAAAATCTTTTTGTAAAATTTTGTAAACAGTTCCATCAAAAAAATTTGAACTGTTGACACAAAAGCAAGGATCATTTTTTAAAAAATAAGAAAGTACCCCATGACCTGAAAAAGGACAGTCTGTCTGATGACAGTGCTATGCAGATGATAATGCTAAATTTATTGCAAGTTTACACAGATAAATAAAGCGGATTTAATTTTACAATTTCCAGTGTAAGCATATAAAAAAAAAAAAAGAGACAGACTGAAAAAATTCATAGACACAAAAATCTGAATCTATTTAAGAATCCAATTAAGTGCATTGTTATTTGTAAACAAAAAAACCAACCAACCAAACAAAAAAACACCCACTCCTTGCCTACGCCACAATTTCTTTTTTCTGCTGAAAACTATTAATTGGGAACGTTCATTGGTATGAGCAGGATAAATAGGATTTGTTTCCTAATTCTAAATCAACACAGATTTGGCATATGAACATGATAAGTACTGTGGTGGAGGAATATTATGAGTAATATACAATTTTCTGCTGCTGTGAGTCACTGGGAATTGCTCAAAGAAAAGGCAATTTCTAGATAGAAAATGGTTATTAGGGAAGAATCTAAAGATATCACTGAACTGTACATATACTTATTAATGCAGAGAATATATGTCCCAGCCCACATGTATGCACCAGGTAAATTATGAATGAATATTTATCAACAAAAATTGCACTGTAGGCAAGAGTGATGTGAAATATTTTTCTTCTGTCTGCCTTGGTTGTCTTCATCATTTAAGCATTTTATCACTTCTAGTTAAAGACCTGAAGAGATAAATAATAAGAAATGGGACTTGTTTTATTTTCTTGTGGCCATAATTGCTTTTAATACAGTGTTCAGAGCTAAAACTAATCAGGAAGCTCCTTTCATAGCATCATTCTCTACCATCCATTGAAACTTTGAGATAGAGTTCACTAGGTCACAAAGTCATAATCTGAAAAACATTGGAAATAACACCCACACAATGTCAGCTTTTCAGAAACATATGCTTTCCTAACATAGAAATTTTTTTTTATTTTGAAATTCAGATGTTTCACAAGCTTTTTCAATGAAGATGTGCAATTTTTTATATAAAATCCTTCTAAAAGTTTATAATAGGAAGTACTTTTGAAATGGTGAATGAACTGATTGAGTACCATGAAATATGCAATTTTGATTATCTGAAAGATTTGATCATTACTTTGTATGGAAAGAGTTGAATAGAAAAAACCCACCAAAAATTAAAAGTTACAATTTTGATGGATAGGCAGCCTGGAAACAAACAGCTGATCCAAAAGCCTACCACATTCTTGGCAGACCTTAGTTGGAATGATGTTATACTATGTATACAAATGGAAGAAAATATTTAATTAGAATGATAGTATCTTCTATGATACAGAGAAAAATGAAAGATGAAGGTAGTAATTTTACTTTCATTAATCATAATGTAACAAACAGCAGTTTCCCTTTTGAATAGGCAAGAGAGAGGGAGTAGTTAGTAACTCTTAATGACCAACCTTCAGCTATTATACTATTACAGCTAATTTGTTCCAAACAACTCCTCACACCAACATAAAATTCTCTGGAGCAGATATTAACTTTTCCAGTATCTGAAAATATTTATTTAATACAGAAGTTCAAAACAGATGGGGTTGCAAGGCTGCACTCTCATTCCATGCAGTGCAGCACCAGGCTGCAGTGTGGTAGAAGTCAAGCTGGAAACCAAACTGAAACATATGGAAAGAGCTAAGGGAAATGACTTGGACACAATGACCAAACAAGGTAGCAGGTGACCTGGGAAATAGAGCAACTTGTGTAAGGAAGTTTCCCTCCATTTTCTTTACCTCTCCCCAACGATTTGTAAGGAATTTTTGAACCATCTAGTAGAACAGATGCCAATAAAGTAAGTAATTAATTCCATTCAATGAAATGAAGCATATATTCATAAATAGGTTTAGATAATATAAACTATTTGCATGAAATACTGTAGTTTTAAGGTAAAAAGTTAAGACTGATTAATCAGTGCTCATATTTTTATGAAATTCAAATGAACAATAGGATTAAGAACAAATTAATTGAAGATATCAAGCATTTTTTGCTTGATATCTTAAATTCCAGGCTATTAAGACAACCCAAGATTCAAGACTGGAATTTGAATTGCCCAGTCACAGTAGGGCAGAAACAAAGAATCAATTTCTTCAAATAATTTCCAGCATTACCTTAAGCAGATAATATAATATGAAGCACCAACTGTTCCTTAGGAGATACACAGGACAAAACAGAAAATGAAATCACTGACTGTCACCTATTCCTTCTCCAGCAAGATCCTTCAAGATTTCCATATATCTTTTGACTCTTGAAATTCTCACAGTTTTCTGAATAGTGAGTTGCAGAACAGGGGCAAAGCAATGCCAATGATCTCATTAAATTCTCCTTTACCCAAGTCATGTCAGATCAGCACAATATCTAAATCACTTTTATTCTCCCTACTGAGAGTCTGATAATAGAAAAGTATGCTCATCTGCAAATTTCCTATACAGATGAAGACACACTGTAATTGACCGTGTGACCTCTGAAAAATTATGCTATTTCCACCTCTTACTCGTGACCCTCCCAAGTATCTATAATTCTACAGAGCTGTGTCAGCATAAGATGCATGAAACTGTATTTTAAAACTGTGACAACTTTCACGCTTCCCTATGTGCTTTATAGCATATTTTTAAAATGGGAATGTACTCATGTAAAGAAATTCTTATAGATTCAAGGTTTTACATGTACACATAGAAAAGTACATACACACCCCTGTGCAAGATCCCAAATTACTTTCCTGGGAAAAGCTAAGCAATTTCCTGGCAAAGTAATTTTCCTGGGAAAGTGAATTTGTCCCAATAAGAATGATTCCACCTGAGATGTGTCAATCACTGACAAACTCAAAGTGCTTTAAAGAAGTTCAGGAATTGATCTGAAGGAAATAGCAGCATAGGTCTCTTGTTCCTAGACAACAGCCAATAATTCAGGTTTATTATGCATTTAACACTAATGCCCAAAGCAAGTTGTGAAACTATTGGCCAGTGCTGTTCTGGAAAGCTGATAAGAAAGTGAAGAAAAACCTTTGATTTAAAAAAACCAAAACCAACCAACCAAAAAAACCTCCCAAGAAACCGAACCAAGAAAAGCCTTTAGGAAAGTGGCAAAAATACATCTTACTCTATCTAAATAAAGACTAGAGTAGATTATATCAATGAAGTCTGTAGATTCAGAAATCTATCTCTGCTTCACTCTGTCCCTGGTGAAAATCTCATTCAAGGATTTTCACTGATCACTTGAATCTCATAGGAGTTGAGGGGACAAACCATTTTTGACAGACATTTTCACAACCTGCCTAGAAGATACTAGTGCCCATCAGCATAAATCTTGGATCAGAAACCATTAATGCAGAACTGATTGGTGCTGGACAATATTTTCCCCTAAGCCTGAAGTAGTTTCATGGGGCTATGGGTGATCTTATGCTGAAATTACTAATATAGCAATTTTTTATGCAATAAGATTAGAATGGCTCACAGAAAACAGGCCTAGCTACCAATCTTGGATAGTGTCTTATATTTAACTTGTCAAGTAGTAATAATATCAATAGAGATTTTAATGAGAAATTAAATAAAGGCATTCCACTCTACACTGGATGATAGGGAAAGAGTCCTATATATATCATGAGCATATATATCTCATGCTGCGGCTCTGATTAAGAAAAACAAAACAAAACAAAAAACAAAAACAACAAAACAAACAAAGTCCCAACAAACAAACAAACAATCTTCTTGCATCTTTTTACATTTGCTTAAAATTTGGGCCTGAATATTTTTCTTAAACTTGTCTATTAAATGAGTGGAACCAGAAAGATAGAACATAGTCCCAAAAAAGCTGACATTCATCATTCATAGAATTCGTCCCACTCATAAAAATACAGTTTTGTAGAAGCACTGTGCAGTTCAACCAGAACCAACCTACTCACCGTGTTGTAAGAAAATAGGTTTACTTTCTTTAAATATAGCAACAGGAAGAGCAGACAGTGCAGAGAAAATGGAGGAAAAAAATAAAAGGAAAAAACTCTCCCACTACACACAAAAAGAACAAGAAAAGGAAGAGGCCTGTAGACCCCCTAGAGGAGCATTTTCTACAAACAAAACCATATCTCTCCTCTTTTTAACAATTACTATGTTCCCATTAATAGCTCAAGCATAATTCTACAATGGATATACTCTCAAACCTGTTAAAACCATCGCTTTTATATCAGATACAGGAGCCTTGGAAGACAGATTCTTTAAAACTGGAAGCTATAAATATATTAAAAAAAAAAATTAGGCTTGATTTTCATCCCTAATTTTCCTGAAAAATCTGACACCTACTCTGGTAATAGAAAATGTCTAATAAAAATATATGACTCATTACTTTCTGTACATTTTAATATCTTCAAGAATTTAGGAACTAAATCCTGTATATTCTTTAATCATATATTTCAAAGTAATGCAAAAATGAAGTAAACTTTTATAAATGTTTTTCTAGTAAGACATTCTTAGCCTCCCTCCAAGGATACTCCTGGATGTGACTATAGGATGTGTGAACACTGATATTCTCTGGACATTTTGTGTGTCAAAACTGTTGAGCATTTCCTCCTGAAGATCAACGCAGCACAAACACTGAAGATTAGGCAACCTGAAAAATTCTGAATCCTTGCATTTCTTAACATTACAAAATATTTTTCATGCCATATGAAGGCTGGTTTTGTGCATCCCTCTAGATCAAGCAGCAATGGCCTTCTTATTATAACTTTGAGCTGTACTTTCCAAACTGAGATGATCACTTCATTTCAAGATTGTTCTCATTTATTTGAGGAGTGTGTGTGTGTGTGAAGGGTATTTTCCCCTCCAGAACTCCTTTACATAAGGAAAGATTAGACATAATCCAGAAAAGATCACAACCATCTATATTCTGAAACCATTAGGCTGTTTTAATCATGAATTTCAAGATCTATAACTAATGATTACTTTTTAAACAGAAGAATGTTTCCAGAATTTCAAATTGCAATATATAAAGCCCTAAAGGTCACAAGTTTAATGATGTTTGCGTACGCAGCTTGCTTTTCATTATGAGCTTTAAAGTGCCAAATATTTTTCTGATGAATTGGAAGCCAGGCAAAAACAGCTGAACAGGGATAAAAACCCCCAAAAGGCAACAAACAAACTACAAACCTTAGATATGATCAGAGCTGGCTCAGAATGAGATTCAAGACCTACTGAAACATGAGTTAATAAAAGCAACAGGACTAATGCACTTTGTGATGTACACAGACTGAAATTAAGACCAGAGTGGGAGGAAGGGAATTAACTGAGCTTCAACAAAAGGCTCTTCACTTTCCCTTTGGGAAAAATATAATTTGAAAGATTAGAACAGGAGGAGACATGAAGAGAGGAAAGCAGTAGGGAAAAACAATTTTTCAAAAAGAGTGGCGAGTATGTCTCCTCTCAATCAGGATCAAGACTAGCAAAAAAAAAAATTCTTTCTAGCTCAAAACAGTGCATAAAGACTAGTGCCAAAACAGTGCATAAAGACACCATTTGAATTATGAATAACATATGAATAACATCAATAGCCTGAAAGTGAATTTTCTTGTCCTTTCAAAAAGCCCTCAAGAGACATCACACAATCTTCTGTAATAGTGCCCTGAATGGCAACATGACTTGTGGACTCAGCAAATGTTCACAGCTTGACCAGCCACATGATACCTCTGGAAAAAGCAGTGGAAAGAATGGAGAAAAAGAAAACAGGTACAGGCATCCAAACAGACAGGCAACCGGCACAGACATCAAGCAGCCTAATACTTGCAACACAAACAACGAAAAAGTTTGAACCCTCTAAGATGTTCAAAGCATCTTCTTTAGTGTAGCACCACATTTCTTTTTTAACATTTTCAACTAAAAAAAAAAATTAATGTCTACAACCATAATTAAAATCACATCAAATTAGCAATCAGTCATCACAAGTTCCTAAAATCAGGGTATTTGTCAGTAATTTTTTCTTTCAAGATGAAATAAAGTAATTTATTCACTCCAGTCAGGTAAAGTTGAGTGTTCTGAGATTATAACTACCTGGACCTCTGAATTAAAATTTAAAAATTAAAGTGAATCTTTAAAATCTAAATCTAAAATCTTTAATCTAAAAATGTGGAAATAAAGAGCATACATTGACTAATAGAAGAATCCCAGAATGACAGAATGGTTAGAGTTGAAGGGGACTTTTGGAGACCAGCTAGTCCAACCCCTCTGACAAGGCAGGGTCACTTAAATGAAAGATCTGGGGCAGAGCTGCTCAAACCATGTGCAAGACCAGAAGCATAACAAGTATCCACAATACCTCCAGGGCTGGAGCATGTGAGCAGAATTGGAGAAGGCCATTTGCAGCTGGTGGAGCACTGGGCTGGACTAGAGATATTAGACCCTCTTCGGGGCTCTCTTGATATTCAGTCTTGAGCAAAGGATTTGATTCCCCTGTGAATTTCATTCCTTATTTATGCTGCGTCAAGTACACAGACTAAGCTCTTCCAGGACCACTGTTTTATTCTGTTTATTCTGGATTATTCTGTGTGCTGACAGTGTCACATGAGCACAAAGTAAGGAAGTTGCAATTCAGAATTAATGATTTTGAGTACAGGACGCATTCTGAGCATAGTAGAGCGCAAAACATGTAGCATCTAGAGGAGAGAATGTGGAGGAGGTCAGGGGCCTCCTGAATTTAGGCTTGCAGGAATTTAGGATGCAGGAAGAGGACAAAGAAAGACAGACCCTTAGCATTATGTAACAGCTTGACTTTGAGTGCTTACATGTATGGCCCCCAGGGAATTTAACATAGAATGCTTAACCTCCAATTTGGGAAATGAAAATACAAACCAGCACACAATGCTTGAAAATTTACAGAGTCTGCTTGAAGTGATTTCCACAGTGGAAACAAATAACACTCTTTCCCTGCTTCTTTTGATTCCAGGTTCTTTTTATTCCCCTTAAAACAAATGGAGAATTTGATTATTTAAGCAAATTACAACAACAATTTTATGCAGATCCCTTCCATCTCCAGTGAAGCATACCATGTCCAATATTAACACAGCCTTTTGTAAAATAAAACATTACAAAAATTATCTTTTTTCCCTTAGTAAAAACTGCTGCCACCACCAGCGGCCTTGAATCTGCCAATTGTAATTACAACTCTAGGATTTTATTGTCAAATACATTCCCCAGAGAAATCATTCTTTCCTTTTCAATGATTCTGACTGATGTGCTGAGCATGGAGTCATCTTTTAAAAGCTGGAACGTATGAGGTAATGCAGATTCTCTTGCCTTTTCACAGGCTATACAAAGCCTTTTTGCAAATGTATTTTTATTTTTAGTGCTTGTTTCTTATCTGTAAGGCTTATTTTACATGAATCTGCACTGCTTTGCAGCAAATCAGATTCAAGTATATCATTTGTGAACTACATACAAAGGCAGCAGTAAGAGCATTAATCTGTTCTTTTCAGCACACTAGGTCTCAAGAAGCTCCTACAATTTAGCATTAACAAGCTATTTATTTCATTTACCTACTTAATGACTGAAAAAATAAAAAAAAGAAAATGATGATTGCTTGTTTGTTAATGAAAGGGTGCTGTGGTTAACCACTGGAAAAACTATTAAGCATCGTAAAATTGTCCTTGGAATTTGACACTTTTAATATCTCTGATGTGCCATACTAGCAATGCAATGGAAATACAAAGATCAATAAAGGCCTCACCTAACTCCCAATTATATAATTTCATGGATTTGGGGAAGAAAATAAAAGTTAACTTGAAAAGAGAGAAATCTAAATATTAAAACATTTTAGATTATTGAACAGTGAAAGGTGACATGGGTTGAATTTTGCTATTTCATGATCAAAATTTAGCTGCCTTATAAAAACATGGACCTACTTACTATTTGTATGTATTGCCTATGTTTTTGTCCAGCTAGGAAACATTCAGGTCCTTGAAGGTCCTTGCTACATTACCAATTATTTTCACAAAAATGGAAAACAACAAAAAAAAGATTTCTGATAGATTTTTTTTCCTTGCTCTTTGTATTGGGAGCCTTGTATTGGGACACTGTACTGAGCTGCTGACCTTGAAATGTCCATGTCTCCTCTACTTGTACTCTGGGCTGGAGCAGGCTGTATGCAGCATGAGTAGCCACTGCAGGGGAACCTGCTGGCATGCCCAGTGCCAGCCTGTACTACAACAGTAGGTGGTAGGGCAGAGGGAACATCCCAGCCTGTCAGGAAATTCTGATAGCTGAACAGTTTCCCAATATAACCTGTAACTTCTCTTATGATTGGGATCAGAAGAGTCTATGCAGATCAAGGGGTGCCGTGAAGTGATTCTGGCCGGGGCACTGCTGTCCCTCAAGGAGGCAGTGACCCACACTGCAGTTGATTTCAGGCCTGTACTGTGCTGGACCACCTGTCCAGCATGGCTTCAGGATGTGTTGTGTTGCTCAAACACCTTGGTTGCAGGACAAACTCAGCCAGCTCATCATCATAGAAGAGCATGCAGGCAGCTGCCCCTTGGTGCTGCAATTACACCACCTGTACGACCTCACCTTTAACTAGAAGTGCTGTAAGAAGCCTTTATGAGAACACCCTTTATGGATGGAGATGTTTGCTTGTAAGGAAATTATATATATAGCTGAAAGGATCATAAGGGAGAAACTTCTCTCCTTGAACAGGATCTCTGGAGCCTGCCCTGCATATCAATCTGTGGTGTCTGTGATGATGCTGAACATGAGGCTCCCAGCGTTGGTAGGGACACCAGATTTATTCCAATAGTCTTCTCTAGAGGGCAGATAAGGAAAAAAGAAAATAAGTTAGCCCTATATTATTAAAAAGGCTCTTTTATTGAGCTACTTGTAGTTGGCTCATCTCTCTCTCTCACATTGCACTTCAGTGTCCAAGGCTTAGAACTTTGACACAGTATCTTTTGCATGGCTACCAATAAAAAGAACAAAGAAAATCTTGAAATCTAAAAATTTTTATAAGAACTTTGCCAGCAGATCACTACAAGTAGATTGCATTTCTTCCTATCTTCTTCCCTGATTTCATCCTGCCCAAAAAACTTGGCTAACTTTTGACTACTCGATTCTCAACTACTGAACTCTGCAATTACCATTGGAAGCTTAGTCCTTTGAAGAACAAGAGCTGAAACTATAATATAAACTTACTTTCAAAACAGTCTGGAAGACATGAAGGTATTTGGAACCAAAGTGGGACACCCCAGGTAAAAATTAGAATTTTTTATAAGTCATTCAGAAGAGCACCAATGCTGGTAGCTGGCCAGATGTAACCTAATTTAGCTGTAGAAAATGGTCAGGAAAGTGAGAGCTCTTGATTCACATCCCTTTCCTAGGCTTGGTCTCCATGTTTTGTCATATCTACAGACACTTCACCATGTAAAAGCATCAGCACTGAACTTGCTGTTTTATAGGTAGACAGGCCTAGGGCCTGTCTTTCTGTACAGCAGACAATTTGTTTCTTCCTTTCCAGATAAAGCCAGAGGAAGATGGAGAGTAAGTGAACAAACAGATTTTGCCCAAAATCTTGTGCATGAGATTCAAGCCAAAATGCTGCATAGCATTGGGGCTAAGATGCTGCAGAAAAAGAAAACTTCAGTTTTAAATATGACTATGGATGTGAGCAGGCTTACAGGTTTTAAGTATTTGGAACAATTTTGAACATCTGAATTCTGGACTAAATAAAATGACAGCATCTAAAATTCAGTTTAAATAAAGAACTCCTGTCACAGATTTAAACAGTCACATGTAGAAAGAAACGACCAGATGTGTTGAAAGTACTTCAGTAATTTATCAGTAAATATCAAGGTATCTCTGTGTGGATTAGAGATCTTGAGAAGCTCCTGTTCTCCCATCTTTTATGTGTTTATGTGTTATGTGTTAGTGAACAGTAAGATCTATCATTGCGCTCACTGATTTCTCTGAGGAAGCTGACATACTAAAAACTGCAAACCTAATTCATGGCAATAGATATTTGCAATTTACACATGAAACATCAGTATAACTTGGAATACAGGCAGATTTTTGGAGTTTATGAAGTTTATACACTGCCAGGCTACTGAACAGGTTTATGTTCTCTGTAAGCAGTTCATTTCATGGCTCTCAATTTTTACACAGCACTCTGTAAAAAAAATATTAGTACTTATATCTCAGGAAAGTCTTGAATAGTATGTAAGAGATGAAGATGTAACCATAAATTTACTTTTGACATTATCAGTACTGTCACCCTGACCTCTCATTTAGGGTTTGTTTGGGGTTTTTTTCTACCTTTGCAGTAGGAGAACATTTATACAAGGTGTGCAAAAATAAGCAGACATCACAGATTCCCTTTGCATTGCTTGAGTAATACTCAAGGCCTTGAAAAAAAATTGCAGATTGTGTTATGGAGGATGCTACAGAAGTGAAAAGAAATTCTTGAAGTGATGGAAATATCATTTAGGAACCTTAGAAGCTCATTACAATTTCAAATCCAGAAACCCCTGTAAACTAGCATTCATTATTTTCAAAATATTTGCATTGCATACATCAACTTTATTCTGGTGTAAGACTAGCTTTTAGAAGAAAGATAAAAACCCCACTTATTGGTGGGAAAAAAAATCTATCTGCCTTGTATATTTCAGATAAAAGTTGGTTTCTAGACAGTTACATAGTTCAGCAAACATTTTAGCCTATATGCCTTTGCTGATGTGAATAGTGTCGGTACTGACTTCATTACCAAAAGAAACAAAAGATTGTGGAAGGAGAAAGAAATCCTGGGTGACTGTGGAAAGAGAGGGACTGAAAGGGAGAATGTTTAAATCTTCCGCAAAGTCCTTCCTTAATAGAAGAGCCAGACATAAATATAGATAGGACTGAAAATTTTAATTCAATATATAATATTGAATTAAATTCTGGTCTCCGACTAGATTAGGATTTGCATCAGACTTAATTGATATAAACAAAAAGACAACATATACTGGTCAGGTTCCCAATAATTTATAGCAAAATACTAAACCTGAATTAAAACATACACTGTAGAGATATTACAGACACATAGAATCCATGATAGAAGGAAAATGTAATGTAAAATAATTCCCAAATAATTTAAGAATCATAATGTTCCTTTGATAAAATAAACAGATTAGCCAATAAATACATTTCTAGTCTCCAGAGAAACCTATTCAAAATATGAAATATTATTTTCATTCTTTGCCATTGTCTGTATAACCTTTCTTTACAAAAGAGGCCTAGCATTCATTCATTCCCTGTCCAAACTAAAACAAAAGTGCACTTGAATTATGGCTGGCAGAAGGAGGATTGCATGATATCCAGAAATGGAACTCAGGGAAATCTCTTTTTTAACAATTCTTTATGATTTATTTTATCAATTGCACATATTGATTGCAAAGCATCACTTAAGCATATGCATGACCATACTAGGTACGGTTCTATTGGTCTCAAATCACTTTGTTAGAATTGCATCAGAAAATTCTATTACTTGTTATAATATTTATTTACCAGTCTGTCTCAACCTTACTCTTTATTACAAACAAAAAGTAATTGTAGCTTACGACTCTGCATTAACAGAAATGTCCCACCTGTAATTTAGTTTCTGAACAAGGTCAGTATAACCTTTCACATTTAGTTGCTGTGTTGTTAACAGTGCAATTTGTTTATGCCACACCAGCTGCCTAAGTTTCCACTGCTTACAATTTTGCACAGTTAAGACACTTGAACATAATCAGCCCTTCCTTATTTGAGGCTTCATTGGATCCTAATTCTTTAAAATAGCCTTCTAAAGAGCACAAATGTTTCACTTTTTGTTTGCATCAGTGCCAGAACTACAGGTGACAGTATATTTCGAACTAGTAAGAGGGTCTCTCCTCAAAAACACCTCACTGTAGGAGATGAAACATTGAAATAAAATAAAAACAACAATAATGGAGCTGATAAGGGTTGCCGCTCCACGAATTGCATCTATCTTTCTTGGGGCGATTTAAAGGAGACCCACAATCTACAGCTGAGTGCAATGAAAGACAAAAGATCAAAGAAGCAGAAGCTTTTTTAATGGAGCTTTGCTATTGTGACTGAACTCGTAGTGATAAAGTCAGAAAAGTCACAGGCAGAGTATGTGAGGTGTTGAATGGTGAGAATGAGTCATCTGGGGGCAACAGGATGGATCTCAACTCAAAAGTACAAGAGGAAGGAGGCAGTGTAACAGGCTCAAGCAACAGAAGAAAAGTTTAACTTCTGCAACAGTCTTTCAAAGATATCATAGGCTTTTCTCAATTACAATTATCTTCATTAGGTATAAAGAAAAATCTTTAAAAACATGCCTCAAAAGAGATTCCTTTTTTAATATGTTTCTAATGATTCTATTATTGCTTGCCTTAAAGAGTGAGAATGGTGCAAATAGGACAATAATGAAAGTAGGACGTCACTGAAGTGAAAAAGAAAAAAAGTGACTTAGAAAAAGCCAGGCCCATTTAACTACTGAAGCCTGAAAAAATACTTTTCTAAAGATGCAGTGCTTTGTCTCACTATGTACCTCCAGTCCTTCATTTTGGAGACACTCTGCTTTTACCCCAAGAAGTTTTTCAAAAGTCAGGGAGCAGTATCAATGTTTCTAAAAGCACAGACAAGAAAACCATTTAAAGTATTTTTTGAGGGGAAGAAACAATACAATCACTGCAATGAGAAGAGACTCTTTCAGCTATACACTTCAGAAACTTTCATCGTGGTAATAGTTCCTTAATCACATGCTTGAATTCAGGTACCTTTCTGAAATGCCTTAACATTAGGCAAGAAAAGTGACAGGGATTGCTCATTTCTATTCTTTTAGAGATATATGTAGGATTTCAATATTTGTGGGAGGAAAACTTTACTGAGAGGGATCTGGCTAAAATATTCTAAAGAGGTTTTTTATTTTTTACCGCAGTTCACAGTGTATATCAAATTAGATATATTCAAGTAACCCTTCTATGCTGCCTTTATTTCTTAAGTAATATAATAATATAACATCTTGTCTAAAGTCAGAAAGGGAATAATCCCTTCTATAGAACCACAGAGAAAACTGAAGTTTCCTTCACAAATTTCAGCAAAAATTTTAAAATGAAAGTTTATGACAATAAGAATATTATTCTAGTTCTGAGCAAGACACTTGTTTACAAATAAAAATTGAGGGAAAAAATAGAGAAATAACTGCAAATACTGCAATATCATGATAAAAAAGAATTTCCATAAAAGCCTATCATAGCTATAGCAAGGATTTTTAAAAAGTGAAAGTAACAGACTTTTTTTCACTTTTCTATTAAGTACACAGTAGATATTAAACTGATAATTCATAATAAACTTAATAGCTAGTCTCAGGAAAGTGGGAAAATAAAACAGCAGGAAATAGGAAATTATGCATGAAATAATATTATCTAAGCCTCCCAGTGCATCTGGATTTTATACTTGGATTGTATAGTATATTGTAGTAGATACTGTGGGCCCCTGGGCAATTTAAACTGGACCTAACTATGCTTCATCAACTACCATAAAGATGTAAATTTTACCTCTTGTCTATTTATTTTATCCCACTACTTAGCAAGGGAATAGCATTAAGTCTTAGTGTGGTGCTGCAACAGTGTTGCAAAATGCCACTGAAATAATTTCTTTGTAAAACAGCCGGGCTGCCTGCCAGCTTCATTGTCCCTGCTGCTGCTGTGTGTGTGAACCCAAGCACCACGGCATGCTCTGTCCAGGTGAGCTTACCTACCCTGCACCTCCTTCACACCATGAGGGATCCAGGTAGGGTTTGGGCTGGAGTCATGGCTCTATCCTAATTTTGTACATGAGGTGTTTGCCTTGGCTGGCTGCCCAACACCAACTCAGCCATTTGCTCACTCTGTCCTACACAGGACAAAGAGGAAATGTGCTTCCTCCCAGTCACTCTCAGACCTTAATGTTTAGAGGGTTGTTCCCCTTCATCACTCTTGTCTGTGAAATGCCAATGCATTCAGGCATTGCAGACTTCTTGGTTATCTGCTTTAAATGGCACCAATCCCTCTTCTTAAATTTCATCATTCATCATAACCTTCCAGTCTAACTTCTCCCCTCTCCCCACAACCACTACCCTTCTCCCCTTGCTCTCCCCCCAGTTCTTGTGTTTTCTACTTAATTCTTCACATTCAAAAGACACATGAAGTGCAAAAGGCTTACATCAAGGGATGCTGTCAATTATATATTTTCATTTAGGAACAGGGTTTGGTGATTGTTGCAAAAACATGTCATTCAAGTGCAACCTCATTTCTTACATAAAAATAACCCAGCAATTTAAGTACCATTTGTTCACTTTGTCCTTTCTGTGTTTAACGCTCTCCTTTTCAAAGAAGCCTTCAATATCTCTTGTCTATTACTGAAAATTACTTTTTTGAAATTTGGTTCAGGTTTAGACATCAAAGGTTTTCTTCCTCAGATGGCATGTGTCAAAGTTTTTTGAAACACTTAAAAACTACTCTTTGCAATTCTTTTCTCCTGAAAAAAATCGGCTTTATAAATGCCACTTCATACATGAAATATTGGAAGAATACCACTGTTCTAGTTTTTCAGTTTGTTAAGCATATTTTGCAACACGACCAAGCATGTTCAAAGTTAATGATATCTTTCATTATGTCCTGTAAGCAAGACATGACAGACATCATTAAACGCCATGGATGAAACAGTGAATTCCAGAAATAACAGTATTTGTATAGTATTGAATAATCCTGAACTTGTAAGTTATACATGGATCCCCAATGCCTCAGGATTAGAGACACTGAAGTCTGAAGAGAGCTATGGGACACTCATGTGCACATTAGAAATCAAGGCTGGTGAAATTGCTTGTTGAATTTTCAAAAGAAGTTTGTCAAAATCAGCAGCCTTAAATATTGGAACTGATGCCTTCCAACATTAATAAAGGCCACTGGTATAAATCCTGCCCATCTACAAATATGTAGGTTTGGTTATTTCTGTATTTAAGAAATTTACAAGGCCTGAAAGTTCACAAAAAACATTACTAACTCTTCAGTATCTCAGCATTTGGATTATATAAATTAATTCCTCTACTTTTATTTCTGTACACAGTTATGTATACAACGATGTATGGAACTACTAAGTTTTCATTGATGAAAATATGTCTTTTTATCTAAAAACTTATGTAGTACTTTTTAAAGCAGGAAAATAAATGTAAACAGGTATAAAACAGAAATATAAAGAAAACAACAAATTTAAGAAGCAGCTTCCATGGCTCAGTGTATCTGCAGATAAAGCTAGAGGACGGAAAAGGAGTGGATAATTTGAAAGCCTATTCCCTTTAAAACGCTGGATCAGGTCTTCTGGCTCTCTGTACCTTCCCAAGTCCCCGGCTATTGAATAAGCACTCCAAAATCTTATTTTTGGTCAACACTGTAATTAACACTATTTTACAGAGAATCTTTTCTGCAGACATTTGTTTAACTGTTATTTTCTAGAGTATTTTTAGGCACTGCTATACTCAGAGATATTTCCTCTTTAAAACCTGAAAACCAAAGAAGTAGGTATATAATTTACTCAATACTATAATCAAGTTCTTTGTCATCTCTATTTCATTATTTGAAAATAAATATCAGTAGGAAGTATCAGTTACTCCACTATTACCTGAAGAGTGGCACTGATGGATAAGTGGCTCAAGCATTTAGCTGTCCACATATGCTATGGCATCTGAAGGTGGCATCTCAAACTGTGATAGAAAATTACTTAATTTTTAAAGGACAAACCCCAACAACAGTTTCTCAAAAGATAATATGAAAATGAGCCGAACACTGAACTACTAACCATCAAAAGTATACTGCAGTTGGTTTAAACTAGTCCAGCTGCCATGTGACAAAATGTACTTGAAAAAGAAAAAATATTTTTCCACACAAACTGTCAGGAAATACCTCAGTAATGTTTCTAGTAAACTATGCTGTCTTCAAATCATTAAAATCTTTAAAAATCTTTTCTTCTTCCACAAAAACGAGCCTCACTTTTGGTATCTGAAATTATCTTTAGTGGTGGGAGGGTAAGGAAGTGTGGAGGGGATCCAGACTACCCTCTGCCTGTCTACCATGTGTAACACATAGTCAAAACTTTAAAAAAAAAAAAAAGAAAAACCAAAACCAAAAGAAATACATTTATGCATTTAGCCTTTCATATTTCCCTGAGTAAGGACTTGTCAGATACATAAGGTAAAATACCTATAAACATCAGCAAAGAAATGTTTCCTCTAGTTAATCATAAATTGATGGATTCCACAGGACGCATGCACAGAGATTGCTTTTGGTTCAAGGAATATTATGAACTATTTTATTGTCCATATCTTATTTTTGAAAGAGTAAGCGGATGGAACTAAATAGGTGGAGTGGGCTGGCAGTAGTGGGGATTGTTGAGTAAAAAGAACTCGGCATTATTCCTAGATTTTGAAAAATCAAGACACCTTATTGAGTCCTGATTTTTTTTTTACATCAGGTACATCTTGATATGCCACCTACAGCATTTCTGAATGTTCGGTTTGTTTTGACCTATTCCCAAATTGAACAAATTTGTTGTTTATCAGTTTTCCATTAATTCCCAGACCATTCGGATTATCAATATAAGTATATAGTTTAGCTTTAAAGGCTATGTAGGCTTTGAAGAGCAATGACAATCTAGAAGTGAAAAAGCTGATTCTGTGCAATTACAGTAACACTTTGATTTGGACAGCAGAAAATATTAACGTCCTGTTGCAAGCATTTGCTGATGGATCAGAGGTTCATTGGCAAGTAAGTTAGAGATGACAGACAGCTTTGAGAAAACAAATGTGTTTTCTCTGATAGGGGCATGATGCTTTCACTGCCAGTGTATCAGAAACAAGTACAAAGCTGAAGAGAGGAGAGGAAGAAAAAATAAAATTAATTTAAGCTAAGACAATCCTTTCAGCAGAAATAACTTCATATGAGAATTCTAGGAAAACCCAAAGTAATCCTGTCTTCCTGTTACCTCTAATGTCAGCATTTGCATTAAATGAGAAAAAGAAAATTTCAGAAAGAGCACTAAAACCCAGATAAGAATAGCTTTATTAGTGCCAGAATTTAGATCTTCACCAGAGATATAACATGATGCAAAAGCAGGAATCCCTGACTTGAAGTCCGCATAGTAGTAGTCCGGTATCTTTAGTTAATGCTTAAAAACATTACCCCTTCCTGTTTAAATATAACTTGAAAAAAAAAAATCTTCTCCTTTTAGAAAGCATATGCATAATCTTTCTCAACCAGCTACTTTCATTTTGAATTTCTAGGAAGGTTGGACAATGAAATTTAGCATGTGGACTTTGCCAGTGAAAAAAGGTAGTTTTTTATAATGTTCTCACACTGCAGTACTGCTCTATCTGAGATCACAGCAACACAAAGCAATTGTAGGGAAAAAAAGGAAATATATAAATAATGCAAAGGACATGCACAAGATTTGCAAAGGTTAAAATAAATTTAACCTATGACAGCATTTAAAACTTCAAATCCATTTCTTACAAAGCAGATCCACCTGTCTATTTCTTGGTTTCTCTCAGAATAATTAGGTTTCTCTTCATTAAACAAAAGAATTTAGAAGAGATTCAATAGTCGGTCAGTTCAGTAAAGCAGTCATAAGATTTTATATGTTACTGACTTGTACTTTGCTTCCTCCTTCCTCCCTTGTTAAGTTAGCCTTTGTGAAAAATCAGTATGTGAAAATCCTCTGATGTCTGACGATTAGTCACAGTTAATTTTTACCTCCATGTAGCACTATTACCTTTGTTTAAGATGAAAGCTTATGTTAACTTGTGCTATTCGCTCACTGCATTTTGCCCTCTTGAGTTAAGAAATGTAAGTCACGCAAGATGCAGTTAAAACTGCAGAGTAGTTCTGCTCAGACAGTCTTTTTACAAATAGCAACTCCACATTTAGAGACACTTTTAGAGTTATTAGCAATTTTGCCCAACTTCCTCCTAAGCTATAGTTAGGTAAAATTAATGAATTCTGTCTTGTTCAAATTAGTTCTTTAAGTTAAAGACTAGGGGGAAAAGCGAAGGTTAAGGGCAATGCACATTGCACTTTGTTATACACAGAACAAGCAGCTTTCCTATTCCTGTCTTGTGCTTTGGGCAAGATTCACCACATTCCACATTAAACAAAACAATGGATTGCAGTTCAAGTCCTTCAGGTTTCCTGTTGCTAATTAGGGTTTTAAACAACCTTTTAGAAACATAAATGGATCAAATTTATAACAAAGTGTCCTGGAGGCACAAATAGATTTAATTCCTTTCCTGCTGGTAATCTCTCTCTGTCCTACATATCCCATAGAACAACTCACTTCATTCTGATGGCTACTTCACCTCAAAGGTCTCAAAGCTACTTCACCCTCACTGGGGTGTCACTGGGCTAGACATTTACTTACAGCACCACTAAGTTCCCTGCAGTTTTTGGCTTATAAATCTTTGCCCTCCAGCCGTGCATTTCTTCCACCCAGCTCTGTATTGCAGAAAGCAGTCATTCAGCACTGTCTAAACACAAACGGAAAAAAAAAAATATTCCACGTCACACAAAACAATATCATTCTATATTCCCCTGGGAAACATCACATCTTTTGTTAACTTTGCTATTTCTCCTCCTCTCTTACAGCATCCAAGAGTGATTGAGATGACATGGCCTGGTTTACTGGGGTCTTTCTCAAGCAATCTGTTACAAAAATCATAGATGCATAGAATGGTTTAGCTTGGAAAAAATCTTATATATCAACTAGTTACAACACCTCCATAGTTTAGAGGGAGACCTTCTATGAGACCAGTGTGCTCAGAGGCCCATCCACTTTGGTCTTGAACACTGCCACAAACTCTCTGGCAACCTGTGCCAGTGCCTCACCACACTGGCAGTAAAGAGTTTCCTCCTAACGTCAAATTTATCTACCCTCTTTCAGTTTAACATCACTCCCCCATGTTCTCTCATTACATATCCTTGTTAAAAGTCCTTCTTCATATTTCTTGTAGGCCCCCTCTGTGCTCTGGAGTGTGCTATAAGATCTCCCAAGAGCCTTCTCTTCTCCAGGCTGAACAGCCACATCTCTCTCTCTCAACCTTTCTGTAAAACAGAGGTACTCCAGCCCTCTGGTTATCTTCCTGTCCCTCCTGTGGACTCACTCTACCTGGCCCATGTCCCTCTTATGTTGGGTGCCCCAGAGCTGGACACAGCACTCCAAGAGGGCGGTCTCAGGAAAGCAGAGCAGAATTCTCTCCCTTGCCCTGCTTACCACACTTCTTTTGATGCAGCCCAGGAGGCAGCTGGCTTTCTGGGATGAAAGTGTGCATTACTGACTCATGATGAACTACTTGTCAACCAAAAAATTCCACAGAATAATTTTATCCAATGCTAAAACAGGGAAATAGAATACCTCACTATGACATTCAGTATAAGGAAATAAAATACTTATTCATCATTTGGTAACTCACTGGAAAATTATTTTCTGTGGCTAAGATACCCTTATACATTACCAAAAACCAGGAACTTAAGTTCTCAGAAGAAGCTCAGAATGCTAGAATATATCATGACTCACTGAGATATCGCTGTTAACTCCGCAGCAATAATAGCCGTGTGTCAGAACACAGGAAAAAAGAGCCTTTATTAGGAAAAATCTTGCCTTTTATAGATTAATTCAAAAAGTAGGATCACATTGGTCCAGCAAAGGAAAACAAAGACAATTAGAGACACCACCCAGAGTGGATTGGTGGAAAGGAGAAAAACAACCTTTGGAAACATCCCAAGACAAACACCATGATTTCTCACGTACCACAAGCTCACAGATCCCAGGGGCAAAGCCTTGTTTACATATTTCCTCCAACTCCTTCGCAGCTTTCCCAGAACAGTCTGAGAATGCTGCTGATTTCTCTCTCTGACCAAAATGTCGGCACCAACACTAAGGTACACCCTAATAAGTACCTCTAGTTTGCCACTGACCCAACTTGCAAGAACAAAGAAACTCTGTAGATCCCAGTCACACAATGACCTTTCTTTGTGTTTCTATGAAAATGTAGAAATTTATTTACAGAGATTTGAAATGTTTGGCTGCATCACTGAGCTTTCTGTCTCCAAACAGAAGACTTTTGTTACTACAAAAACCAAGACAGAGTTTCTGGATATAACTACTTAAGAGTTTAAAATTAGAAAGGAGAAAAAACTGATAACAATGTTACTTACAGGCAAATACAAAAAAAAAAAAAATCAGGAGTTTTATGATGGTCATAAAACCTTCTTGTTAGACATTTCCAAAAATTCACTGCCCCTCTCACTTACCTCACCCCCTGCAAACTATGCAGAGGAAGGCCAGCTGTGTGACTTATGCCACTTAGGATGACTTGTTTCCTAGGGAGCAATGCAGGCACCATAAACTCAAAACCTTCATGAAGCACTGAGCCTCCACTATCTGAGCATTTGCTGCTCACTATACAGTCTAGGAAAGGTGCATAGAGAGAGTTGCTAGTTGCAGCACTCTGACTTTAAGGAGCTGTGGTCCCTGATGATGTAAGAGGACACATAAAGTGTACCAACCTCAGGTCTTTAGGATGACAACAGACAGGAGTTGTGGTCTCCCCAAGCAGATAATATCCCTCACTAGCTGAGAGCCTTCAGTCCTTCAGCCAGAAGTTCAATTCAAGAATTCTTCTGCCTATATAAAAGTAAGGTACAAATATACAGATATTATGGATATTCACAAAAAAATTTAAAGGGGAAAAAATTCTCTTTATCCAGTTATAAAACCCGTCTTTTAGTTAAACTAGAACTATACAGTTTTAGATACAGTGAACCTAATTCCTTCCAATCCTCATTAAATATTAATGTTGTTGCAGTTTTAGCTTCTTAAAAAATTATTTTCATAATCCTTTGTTTAGATATTGTGCTCAATCTTTTCACTTCTGCCCTGTTCAGGATGAAATGGCAGTACTTTTTCTCCTTTGGATTTGTATTCTCCCGCTAAGTGAAAGCATACATGTGGCTCGTTGCCTGCAGCTGGGAGAGATTAGACTCTATAACCATTCAGATCCCTGTAGTCCAATGTTCTGTCTTCTTGTTACTGCACATACCATTAGCTCAACTGCAAGGAAAGCTTACAAATGAATATTGGTAAATTTGTTGCTCACTGGACAAAACAAAAGCCCTGAAGACTAGTATATACCACCAGGACAAGGATTTTTACTTTGAAATACAAGACTATCAACATTATTTCACAAGACTCTTTTCAACACTTTATCTTAAAAATATTTATACACTTCTTGGAAAGGCTCCTAAGGGATAGGGAGATGAGGAGCTTCTTGGTTTCAGATGTCATTTACTTGACAATGGGTCTAACTCTAATATGGTCTGAAAGCAGATTATCCTGTCAAGCCATTACCTTAAATAACTTTCAGAAAATATTATCAGCTGGCAAGAAATCTATGAAGCTCCTCATTTACCATTCTCTTGCCCGTTATAAACACTTCAGGCTTGGAACTGAACATGATAACAAAATTTTACTAAGCAGATTCCCTTAAAAACAAAGATTATATAGTCTTGCTGCATGAATATGGCAAACATATTTTTTATTCCTCCACTTTTGTTTTTTTTACTAATTTTTTTCCAGATATGCATGTTTTCAGATCCACACCTTTATTTCCTGTTCCATCTCTCCAAAACCTTGTAACATTAGTGTCTGGTAACATAAAATGTTTTACACAGGCACCAGGGGCACCTGGGATAATAAGGTAGTGATTTAAAATAAAGTCTGCCAAAATAGGTACAAAAATTGCAGAAAATCTCAAAATAAGCATTCTCAGGAGAGCAATGAGCTCTGTGAGTTGAAATTTAAGTCTGACAGAGGTCAAAAATATAGCAATTTTGTTATGCCTGATTATCATAGGTCCCTTATTGCAGTCTACCATGTAGAGCATGTCTGGTCTCGGCTGTGATTAAGCATGCTATTTAATCCAGAAAGACAGAGCTCTAGAATACTGTGTTGCTGTGCTATTATGAGTCTCACATTTACAACTGCTCAAAATGCTCTAAATTCACCTTAGAAAAAGCACCATCTGGTTATTACTGGCTGCAAATTACCAGCTGTGAAATATTACTATATTAAGAATGTCAGCCAAAACAACAGCTGACCTTTTGTGCAATAGAAATGCTGTGTATAAGCCTTGCAACATTTTGATCTGGATTTCAACTTACAAACAAAACTTATGCTAATTTTGCCTTTTCACCGAAGGGTGTATTTTCTTCAGTATTTTAAGAATTAAAAAAAAAAAAAAGAAAATAAAATCAAAGACTGATTTTCTTGGTTTAATTCTGATATTTTTTCTTTTTCACTGAAATTAATAGAGGATTTGTCTGTATTTGTCTTCATCATAGATATAAAGATAGATATTGTACTGTAATTTGAGGATTTTTTTCAATATTTATTCCTCTATATTGTCTTTCTTTTCAGGAAACTTTATGATTTATCCTTTATCAAGAACAATAAATGCTCTTGGATTTGTTTGTTTGGTTGGTTGGTTGGTTTGTTTTGTTTTGGGTTTGGTTTTGTTTTTTATTTTTAATTACATTAATATTTGTATGAGATGGAAGTAGTTTTGGGGTGAACAAAATGTTTTGAACTGATAATCTTGTGGATTTGAAGGAGTTGGGTATGTTGTGTTTTGTTTGTTTTCTCTATCCTTTCACTGACTATTTCACATAAGTATAAATAAAAAATGTTGAGGGAAAAATGTTTTAAATCTAATAATGATTTCTAATAGAAGGAAGAACTGGTATACATAAAAGCTTGCCTTTTTTTTTTTTATTTTATTTTTTTCCCCAGGTTATAACTGGCCCAACAGAAGATAAAATCTTTCCCTTCAAACTTTGCCACAATATATCCTAGACCTTGACAAAAGCACTAACGTTAATGACATAAGTGCGAGAAAAAAAGTGTTGTTGTGCAACAGCTTAGCAGAATAGAAGACAGGGAAACCCTTGAATATTTGTCTCAATGGAGAGCATGTAAATAGTTGTTTAGGATGCTTTGAAAAAACTTTTGCTTTTATCAGGCTGTTTACCTACTATAAGATTAATTCTGCAAATATTGTTCTTTTTAGGCAGCGTATATTATGAAAAATAGATGAAAAAATATGATGTTGAATTAGTGACGTGGAAATGATGAAAAAAACCATGCTGTAATGCACATTTCCTTCTCTGTTCCATAAGTGTTAATTAACAATGAATATTAATGAAATATCACAAAGATTATCAATCCAGAGAAGCAGCTTGGTACTGAGGGCTTAGTATACAACTGAGTAGCCACTCATTAAGTCAACTGCAATAACTGGAAAATGTGCATGTTCTTTGCCCAAGGAGGTGTACAAATGATCTTTTATTCAGATTTAAATTAGTACATTCAGAATTGACTAGAAACATTTGGCTAATCATTATGCTTCAGATAACAAATGGGAACTCATTTTACACAGTGATAAAACAAGTGCCAATTGCTCTCATTTTGTGCTGGTGTTTCTAAACCTGAAAATGTCATATTATCTGCAGGGCTTTTAGTTCAGCTGTAGCAACCATGTTCCGCTACCTCATCAAAGACCTGAAGGAACACTATTGCACTATCTAAACTTTGGCACTGCACAGAGAGATTACCAGCAACTACTGCTCACTGTCGGAATGCAATCAAAAACATGGCATGCACAGGCACATCCTAGCAAGCACCTAGCTCAGCTTCTGTTCTCAAAACTGATATACAATTTCAGAAGACAATTCAGGCCTAGACACTTTCTGTCATCCCACCTAGTCCCTCAAGTCACCCTGATATGGAAAATTGTTACAGGAATGGCAAACAGAACATCAAACCAAATATTTCACAAAATTATCATTCCAAACTTTCCTTGCTGTGTTGGAGCTTCTGGTTTTGCATTTGGCACAATTTGTTTTAGTTTGGTCTCTCAGGAGTTAAGTTGCCTATATTAATCATCAATGTGAAAGTTCCTATGCAGGTTTTTGTTTCTCTGTTTTATAGACTGCTTTACCATTGAGATAAGGAAGCACATTTAGCTTACTTCAGGGTTAAATGCTTATCATCTGCAAGCTTGGAAGTTTCACTCTTCATTGTATTTTCTAGAACACTACTGAAGTTAAATAAAGCCTATATCATCATCAATCCTACAGGACTGGTGTCTCGCTCCTCCCTTCCTCTATTCTAACTTTCAATACAAGAAAAGACTTCCCCTAAAGCCACATGTCAGTGTTCAACATACTCTGAGCAGGTTCTTTTAGATATTCTGTGTATGGAACTGATAATGTTAATGTAAAATTTCCTTACTTGGAGATGTTTGATGCCACACAGGGTTTCTGAGTTAGCAGAGTGATACATAATACAGTGAAAACACAATACAAAAGTAAATTTAGCTTCAAAAAATATAGCAATTGCAATATACAATTCAATCCCATTACCAGTCCTGTCTCTAAGACTTGCTGACTGTCACAGCACTGGGCATTCCACCTTACCAGGAGGGAGTCTGTGGGTTGCAAGTAGCTCGGTATTGTTTCTCTCTTCAAAATACTTTTGCAAGCTTTTAGATTCTATGTTGGGCTGAGCCATGAATTCACTCCCCCCATTCTCGTCTGACAACTCAGAGAGACAATTACACCTCCAGTTAAGTTGTCCACTTAAAACAAAACACACTCTCTGGTCCCTTTTGAGTCAAGCAGAAGTCAGTTTCTTTGCATCTGGGCATACTCTGGGCTTCATGAGCACATCATCCTTGCAGATTATTCTTCTTCTATCATGGAAGTTCATTCATCGGGTTATATTAAAACCCTAGGGTTTTAGTCAGTCTCACCGTGGTAATTTACTCTCTTTATCTCCACTGGATTTACTTTATGCACATGATACCTCATTCACAGAAGTGTTATACAGATTGTTAGTGAGGCAGGTCCTCCCTCTGACGAGACAGAAACCATGCTGACTCCTGGAGAGCATTAATCCATGTGCTTATATTTGTTATTATAGTTTCTGCTGTCTTATCAGAGATATACACCAGCTTCATTGCTCCGTAGCTGACAGGATGTCCTCCAGAGTCCTTCTGCAGGTAGGATTACAGCAGCAATATTCCCCTCCTCCCATATAGCTCCTATTTTTAATGTTGGGCTGCAGACCAAGCTCCTAATTTCACATCTGAATTCCTTCAGAGTTCTCTGGTGAATATCATCCAAGACTTACCAGATGCAACTTGTCTATCAGATCTAATATAACCCATATATTTACTGAAAATTGAGCTAGTGTTTCTGCTCTGTCTCTTAAAGACATGGGTCACTGGGAAGCTCTCTGATACCGACAGTAGCAAAGGCCAATGCTTAGAACTCACTTTATTTCCCTGCTGCTTCTCTGGCTCTTTTGTCACCAAGCAAAAGTACCAACTACATATCTGGATCCTCAGTTCTGAACTATTTAAAGAGCATCTTCACATGAGCTCATGCATGGCACCTGCCATATTTTGTGGGCTTTCCTGTTCTTCTTGCTTTCATTCCTACCAACTTTTTTTTTTTTTCAAAATACTGACCTTTCAGTCTTTTTTGTTTTCTGTTTGCATCTCAACTTATTTGGTCTTCTAGTAAAATGGATTTTTAACTGACTCTAGAGTGCTTGCATTTTCTTGCACTGCTGCTTTAAGGAGGTGTTTGGTTTTGACAAATTCTCTCATTTTCATACACTTCCAACTGTTAAAATTGAATATGCATGCACAGGATTTGTTTTGCCTATTGGCTTCTGCTACAACATTAAACCTAACTGTACTATGGTAACTACTACAGAGCAGCTGTACAGTGTTTATCAGCACTCAGTGTAAACCAGAAAGGCATATTTTCCTGTTGTTACACATAGTTTGTCTCAGAAGCAGCCAATTATTGCATCTAGAAATGGAATTGATCTGTACACAGTACCTTTATTGTCCCACTCTTCTACCTGCCATAAATTTCCAATTTGACTGATTTTGTCTAACACTCTGTTTGTTATTATTCCTAACTATGGTATAAACAGTATAATTAATAAAACCTTACTATTAGAATCTGGTAATTCTGGCCACAAGGGTTCCATAGTAATTCTCTTTTCCTTTAAAACCTGTCCTGTTATGCCTTTTAGCCTCCCATCAGTGAAAATTATTTGATTCCTGTGAAGCTGGTAGCCTGGTAAAATTATGTCCCATTGAATTTCCTGCTTCTGAAATGGCTGCTTGCAAGCAACACTTCAAAGTTTTATACTCACTCCATTACTTAAAGCTGAACATATGAATCAATAGGCATTATAGGTGAATAATTTAACTCCTTTAATTTTTGTATGTCATTTATTTATTTCAGAGTGTTCAGGACTGCACTGGACATTCTTCACATCTGTATAAACCAGGTGGTCTTCTGTGATTCCAAACTGTCAATATTTCTCTGTAACCTTTCTAATTCAGTATCATCAACTTGACTCCAGACTGATAAAGATGCAGCTCATCCTTCCTATACAGTTTCTTCAGTTCCAAATATAAGTAAATCTCATCTTTACATCATCTATTCATCTTTATGCCATTATAATTTATCATTATCATTTACATCTCATCCACACATTGAGACTTCAAATCTCTGCCTGGCACTTGAGATAAAAAACACAGATGAACCTATGGAGGTCCTGGACTCTGGTTATTCTCCTAAAAACCTTTCCTACATCTTTGTGATTACTTAGTTGCTGGTTCCAACACAGATATCTGCATTCATGAATAGACATCTCCTCATGTTCATTGCTTTTGTGCCTGGCATAAAATTTCCCATTACCTTCCTACTGGATGTCCAAAGAAGCCCATGTTTCCATGTATTACTGAATTTCTACCTGCTTACTCTGACTTGTGGCTACCCCTCTGCTGTACCTTGAGCTCAAGAGGACATTGAGTTCAGCTGGAAAGTGAATCTTATTCAAAAACCTTCTTGTTAGAAGTGTTCTCCATCTTTAATGCTTGGTGCTCTTCTGTAGACTGGGAATGCAATAAGAGAGGTGAGGCTATCATTATGTTTTCCAGTCAGCTACATGAAAAAAAAAAAAGGGTTTCCCTAATTTGCTTAATTCAGCAGTCCCAAACTAAAGAGTACATGCCTGTTCACTTGGTACTGGTGGATCCTTTCATTGTGTTGACAAATAAAAAATTTGCTCTTTTGATCAGTCATTATATGGGCTGCACTTTGGAACAAACTGAATATGCCCTGCTCGACTGAAGGTATCTTGCTGCATTTGTAATTTTTTGGGTTTTTTTTTAAATATTTGTGGACTAATACTTTCAAATTTCTTTTTCTGTTTCTACAGGTTGATTATTCTTTCTTCCTTGAGATAACCACCAAGAGATGAGAGATATGCAAGAACACAGAAAGAAAACAAAGTTCAAGGAAGTCATCAACTACATTTCTTTCCTATCCAACAAGGATAGATGCTAAAAACTTGCAGACTTTGTTCTCTTCCTTAGGTCTTGGAAGATTGGCTTTATGAACTTTAACTAACCTTAGCTGAGCATCTCAACATAAAAAGTTTCACATTAAGAGTTGAGCAGTAACCTGCGCGCTCTATTGAATATTTATGAGGAAAATGCTGACTAAGAAAGCTACAGCATCCTGCGTCTTGTGATGTTCGCATTGATTTTCTGTATTTGTAGGTACTAGAGAAAAACAAATAAGTCAACTCGAGTGCCCTGGTTTCTAGCTCATATCAACTTAGATATACCCATACATACAGCAGGTCACTGAAGCAGGTCTAGCTATGTCAATAATCAGATCACACGGAATGTGCCTCCAACACTTTGGTCCTGGGCCTGTTGTGGAGCTTTAACGCGTAAGCATCCCTACCTACTGCTCTAGTGTGCAAATTATCAAGCATCTGTGAACAGTAACCTCAGCTGGAGATGGCAAATGACAACACAGTAGCAATAAGAAACAGCTTGTTCAGTCATCCATTAGTTGTATCTGACTGGGTGAACACTTGTCTACTCCAGCAGCCATTTACTTACAATTCAATGAAAGCATCTGTAACAGCAGTTTTTATGGAAAAGGAGCAGCAGAGAGACTATTCAAGATAGTACTTTTGCTCAAATATTTCTTACTGCACTCAGAAATCCATTTCTGCCTCACAGCCCAGTGTTTTACATGGCCCACCAGGCTGAATTAGACATCAAGCACATTAGGTGGGATAGATTTCTCATGTTTTAACATTTCCAAAGAATGAAATTTACTACAGCCTAGGCTTGCTGGCTTAGCAATATAGCTAGGCAATGATTTAACCGTACTGACATGTACATAAAAAATTCAATAATTAGTACAAGTCAGTCCCTCTAGCTTTCTTTTGAGAAAAAGGCATATAGATTTTAACTTCCAGAATTCCACTGATTAACTTACCCTGTTATTTCCCAAAGACAGCTTCAATTAGAATTCTTCAGAAGTATAAAATGTGGGGCAGATATGAAGTCTGCATCCTGATTCTACTCTGCTCATATGAAACCCCACCTGGAGTGCTGTACCCAGCTCTGGGGTTCCCAGCACAGGAAGGACATTGACCTGTTGGAGAGAGTCCAGAGGAGGGACACAAAGATGATTATAAAGATGAAGCACCTTTCCTGTGAGAAAAGGCTGAGAGAACTGAGATTGTTAAGCCTCGAGAAGAGAAGGCTTTGGGGTGACCCAGTTGTGGCCCTCCGGTACCTGAAGGAGGCCAACAAGAAAGAGGGAAAGGAACTTTTACAAGGGCATGTAGTGACAGGACAAGGGAGAAGGGACTCAGATTGACAGAGAGTAGGTTTAGGTTAGATATTAGAAAAAAAATCTTTACTTTTAATGTGGAGAGGCACTGGAACAAGTTGCCTAGGGAAGTATAAGCTGCCCCACTCCTGGAAGTTTTCAAGGCCAGGCTGGATGGATCTCTGAGCAACCCAGTCTAGTGAAAGATGTCCCTGGTCATGGGTCATTGCAGAGGGGTTGGAGCTATATGATCTTCAAGGTGTTCTCCAAACCAAACTATTCTATGATTCTTCAGAGAGTTTGTGAAGGAGTTGGCTAAAAAGAAGTACACTGGGTAGAGAAAAGGAAATTACTAATAATTAAGATTTCAAAGTCAATTAATGAAATTGAAGCAAATCCCCTTTTAATTCTGCTCTTTTAGTCTCCATATTACTTGATTGTTTTGATTACTTAAAAAAAAAAGGAAAAGAAAAACCACCAAATTTTTATCAACGTTTTCTGAACTAATTTATTAAAATAATTCTTCTCTAAAAGCCTGTCTTCAGTAGCAAGAAGTTTTTATCCAGACAAACAGATTTATGGTTCTTCTATCAACCTACCTAAAATCTTTAAATAAAACAAAATTAAAAGTTTTTGTTTTCAGAACACTGTCTTTGAAAAGAACTCTGTTTTAACAAACAAGCAAAAAGGTGCTGATCATTGTAGTTTTGTCACTACTGACCAGAAGATGAGAAGCCTGTCTGTAATGGAATCAATAAAAAGGGGCCAATATATACGCAGTAATTTTAGTAATATATAGTAATATACTAACATACAGTAAATTCAAATAGCCAAGTAGTACACAGACACTTATAAGCATCCTCTCTTTTGTGGGTCAGTTTCATGATATCTATCTGTCATTAGCAGACATTGCTGGAGCATATATAGGTTATAATTTTTGAACAGCCTGAGTGCTCTAAAATTCCTAGCAAAAGTAAAAATAAATTTAACAACTAGTCATATACTCCCTTTTCTATTTTGTTCTAAGAGGTCTGACTAGTTACTATGTATGTCGACTTAAAAAGAATGGACACAAAGCTTTGCTTTATTAATCAGGTCATTTTGCAGAGACAAAATTAGGACTTGGTGTAACTGTGGACTCAATTGCAGAATATCAGGAATAACCTATACAGCACTTGCATTCAAAAGTCCTAGAAAGACAGTTTTGTAACACTAAAAATTGAGCACTACAGCAGGTATTCAAATCAGCTGTCTTCTGTAAAATTAAAAAATGCATGCAAGAAATCTGATCTTTTTTTCATGTTCCTGATTCTTTTCTCATTACTGTCTCTCTATTTGGTACCCATTCCCAATGATTTTTTCCTACTTGTTTGCTATTAACAAAGCCAGGGAGGCAACAGACCATAAAGTGAGAGCTCCTCTTCTTCCACAGTATCACAGTCCTAGTCCTTGCCCCATCCATTGTAGCTTGGCTTTCTGAGCACTGCTCACCTCGGAAAAATACCAACCAATTCATTTACTTGATTTTTCTTGTTGCCAGGATCCAGAAATTACTGTACACCCACCTTTTTATCTTCCCTCCAGTTAATACTTGTTAACTTTTCTTCCCCATGAAAAGCTGTTGCAACTTGCTACAATTCCTATTATACCTCTCCCTGTGCCTATTTCTCTGCTATGCCTTTTGGTTCTAGGCTAGCTGCTGTCTCCCATAGTTTTTCCACTGGAAAAGAAAAGCTGCAGTATCAAACAGAACAGAAGTTGTTATGATATATTGATTAAGGACATCAAACAGCAACCAGAGATGCTATCTTTTGCCTCATTTAAGTTTCAAAAGTAGAAACAGAAAAATGTTAGCGTGGTTACTGAAAATGCTATGCTATTGGTGATATCTCTGATATAAGTCACATATGCCTCTGGTTCCTTTATGAATTCTTTCAGTTGCAGGATAATTGACACACTTCTGGGGTTTTTTTTTTTGTCTTCTTTGTAAGCAGCATGAAGTAACATCACACCTGTTTTCTAATCTAAAGAATTAGGTTTTTTTTTTTTTCTTTAAGCATCCCTATAAATAATGCCTGCAACATTAAAATATTTTTCAGGATTTAAAAAAAAATTGAGATCAGAACAGGTTGCAGACAAAGTTTCTGCTTCAGGATGTTTCTGAAACAGACGAGGTTTGAAACAATTTTGAACGAGAACAAAACAATAACTGCTCTAAGCCTTCAATATTTTACCTTCAGGCTTTCAAGCTTGTTGCTTTCTGCAGGCTTTTGGAGACACTAGGAATACAGTTTCCTCTAGACAGGAAGAGGATGCCACTAAAAAGTGTGGGATTTGCCAGTGATAAACAGGTTGCTATTAGATTCCCTTTTGGGGGATAAACGTCTTCCTAAAATTAAATGCTCTATCTGGACTTGGAAGAGGGGAGAAGACAAAAATATATGTTATGGGGTAAAAAAGGGAGTAGTGTGACTCTAGAGCCTAGAGCCGGGGTTTTTTCGTTTGGGTTTTATTTGTTTGTTCATTGTTTTGTTTGTTTGGATTTTTTCCATTATTTTTGTTGATTTTTTTTTTTTTTTAGGTGCAGTTTAGGACTTGTATCAGTGACACAGCTAGAAGCCAAAAATCTCCCATTTCAAGGCTCCTTGTTCCCTTTTTGGCCAGCAGACGCTACCAGTTCATTTATGCATAATGAATTCCAATGCCCAAAGCCCCACAATCTATTGATATAAAATAGCAAAAGACAGTATTGCTCCCATTTAGATCATGCTTGCAAACAAATCTAACCCAACACAGCATGTTTGTTTCAAGAGAATACTATATCCTAATTAAATTCTCGCAAAGATATAATTATGTAAAAAGTCTCAATGCATTTCATGTTAGCATTTATTATTTTATCTTAATCTTAAGTATTTCTCTGATTAAAATTTCATTATCAGCTATCAATTGACCCATCCCTGAACATTTTGTAATACTTAAAAAACATCAACCCTTCTCCAATTCCTTCTTTTCTCTTGAGTTTCATAAACTGCTGTGTGTCTATTTATATCTGAAATACTTAATGGGACTCATTAAAACTTTAACAAATCAAACATTAGCAAAAAACACAAAACAACAATCAAAAAAGCAACAGGCCAACCTCCTCTCTACTTCTCTTTATATAGTTTCCTTTTAAACTCAATAGCAAAGCTGGGACACATACAGGAAATCAATTAATTTGCTACTGCCTCTTTGCAGGGATTCATTAGCAGGCAAAGGAAAAGTAGCAGCAGGCACGGGATATGCAATTGCTGCCTGAATCTCTAACCAGAGGAATTTGAGCTGACAAAGAAAAATCAGATTCTAGCTGGGCTTTCCTATGGGGTTTCTATTCTTGCCTAGTTAACTTTAATAACAGCTAACCAATAGGAAAATAAAGCAGCAGGAGATGATATTCCTGTGAGTCAGTTCAATCTCCACTGAAGTGGTAGTCACTGCCTACCTAAATCCCAGACACCACAATGTTCTTGGACTGGGAGGAAAAAAAAAAAAATCAGCAAACTTAAAAAAACAATCCAAGCTATATAGCATATCCAAAAAGTTAGTCATGTCTAATCTGTTGCTGAAGCATAGGCAACATCCTGCTACCAAAGTAACTTCCATAAATGTTGCTGAGTTATGATTATTTTAAATTTTATCCTTTAAAAACAGTCTTCAACCCAGACTCAGACTGTTAAATCTCTTAAGAAAACTGAAGAATCCTGCAAAACTTTGCAACAGAGGAATGTGAGTGCACTTCATCTGATTCAAAAAGCTTCCTCAATGACTCCTAGATAGCTGAAGTCTCCCATGGCTTTTTCTTAAAATCTGATGTAAGAAGTACCCATTTTGGAGTATAAAATTGGTGTTTGAAGTTGAGATTTTATTAAGCAGAGAAAGAAAGAACGAAAAAACCCCCAAACAAACAAAAGAAACCGAACAAAAACCCAAACAAACAAAAAACCCCCAAAGAAACCAAAAACACAAACAAACAAAAAGAGAAAGAAATAAAATCAACTTCCCCTTAGAATGATCATCTGATCATCTTAGCACACAGAATAGTTATCTTTTTACCTTTGGATTAGCAGTAGTAGAAAAAAATAAACAAAATAAAGTGTTCTCTTGAAAACAGAAATCTGACTGGGTTGCATAAAAGGTAAAAAAAGTATCAAACTTAAGAACTGTTCAAAATTAGTAGAGACTGGCTTAAAAACATACCCTTCCGAAGCTGCTCAAAAATGTATAGTTACATTGACACTGGTGATATTCAAATTGCTGGTAAGGGAAAGGATTTTGAGATGAAATGAGGATATCTTCTCTGCTCCAGGGAAGAGATAGGTCTTGGCTAGAAAAAGCTGAGACAACATATACCAAATATCCTGCTTTGCTATCCAGCAAGCAACAGCTGACATTATTTCTTCTAAGCACTCCTCTTTATTTCATGCACAGAAGTACAAACAGTGATGGATTATGTGCTACTTAAAATCAAATTGTGCATCTGGATTCAGATTAAGATTCTTTTCTTCATTTCTTGTGAGCATATATAATATTGTGGGTGGTATGGAACCAAGTGATTGACTATTACTCAGCCTACAATGATAGGTTATTTCTTTAATATAGTATTTTCTGGCAGCTCACTACTTCAACTCTGCATTTCAGTTGCTTGGCTCTCTTCACACAAAATATGTTGCTCTGCTAGTTTCTTCTTGGGATGTCCAGGAAGGATAGTTGGGCTAAAGTTGCTCTTTATTTGAATTTATGTTCAGGAAACCTCACAGAATGAATAGGAGTGCAGCTTCTGAAGAATGAACCAGCAATTTTCTACACACCCATCCTAGGGTGCTGTGTATTTTGTGTGCAGAAATGACTAAATGACACTGCAGAAGTAGCATCAGTTAAAAATCTTCACTGAAACAACCTGCTCATTATTCATGGTTGGTTTAATCTAGATAGAAACTAGTTGTTGCACTACCTTTGTCTCCTGCAGTTAGTTTCATTACAGTGACTATATCTGCATTTCTGCTGCCAATACAAACAGCCAGCATCTGTGCTGTCTGTCCTCTTAATGAGGTTCACTAGACAATATTGGTATCCCATTTCCAGTTGCTTTTCTGGTGAAATTTCTCATATTGGCAATATTCTTCAGATAAGGTATTTCAGGAAGCTTCAGACAAAAATCAATCAGTCATGTCTAACAATGAAAATGAGTGCCACTATTTTCTCATTTAGAAAGTCAAGTCTGTTGAAGCGTGAAGTTTACAGTCCTTAGCATCTCTGCATGTCTGTGCAGGATATAAAAATCTGTCCAGTGGAAAAATAGAGACCTCAACAACAGTAGCTGTGATGCTGTGATATTATCATAGATTGTATCATAATATATACACATAACAAGAGAGAATTATTATTATTTGCATAACGCAACATCACTTTTAAGAGTTTTCTGGCCTTTTATTGCTTGGCTTGACAACTCTTCAGTTTCAAGCACACTGGGTTTTTTTCTAGTAATTACCCCTAGTACAAAAATGATAGGGTTTTCAGTTAGCTTGATTTGGACTTGAAACTGTGGAAGAAAATTAACAGGGTGAATCTGAGTAATTAATTTATTTACAGACATATACTCAAAGTTCCAAAGTTTCTCTGCATAGCAGTATAAAAATATAGAATTAGTGCACTCACTAGAGTCCCACACCAACATTTTCCTCCCCAGCGAGGTATACTGTTTTCTGCCTCTTGATCTCCATTCCTTAAAACAGGCAAACAAAGAAATCCATAGTCCTCCATAGTTTTCCTCTTCCATATCGTTCATTAGAGTGAAAAATCACTCTCTAGTCACTTTATGCTATATATATACAACCAATTTCTGAAACTGGAAGCTCATAATATGTAGATCTTACAAGCATAAGATTTAACTTTTGTTTTAATAATTTTATTGAAGTTGTTGGAAACCAAGCTAGCAATTTGAAGTATTTAGTTAAAAATGTGTGAATTTTCACTGTACACACAAGAAGTCTGCTTTGAAAATAGGGTGTCTCAAGATGTCTCAGGCTAAGCCTTAAAATTAGCCTATTATTTTGAAAGAGCTAACCTGCAAATAATAGCATTCCAAGTCTTTGTTACAGCATTAATGTCAATACAGTTTTGGAAATTTAAAATGCAGTGAGTTGGAGCAGTGGAAGACTCAGAAAGACTCATTATAAATCTAGAGATGTTTCTCAGGCCTCATGTGCCCTCACCTTTGTGGGTGGCTTACATGAAGATTAACCAGAAAATATGTTTTTGCATCTCAGAGAGCAGCAGGGGGTAGAATAATGGTTAAAGTGAGCATCAGATATATTTTTGAAAGGGAAGATGAAAACTGAATTGCACTTCAGAAAGCAGAAGCAAGAGATTTAGCAACAAGTTTGTTGGTCAAATTAATTTCTTTGCCCAAAGAATAAAATGGAAAATAACTCTTCAGTACTTAAATACTTGTAGTTTCCCTGATAAAATGCATATCTAAACAAACACCCAATTAAATGACTAATTAATGTAAAACAGGTTGCTTTTTTTCCCCTATTGCTCTCATATTTTATTTTATGAACTTGATAATGTTTTCAAGTGTGTAGTTAAGGCAATAAGATTACACAATTGATCTGAAGCCATATTTAAAAACTCATCACTGGAAACTAAGGCCTGGAACAATTTTGAATGCCAGGACGCTGGATTTCAGAGCGCCTCTAGCAGTATGCATACAGCTCTAATATTTGAAAGGTCGATTTCAGCTCCATGCTTTTCCTATGATAAGGTCAATTACAGCAACCAAATAAAATACTCAGTATGTTTATTTATGGGAGCTTTGACCAGAGAAATAGTCCACATTGCAATGCACATGTACACAAATCTACCTCAAGTATTTCAAAGGCTGTTACAAGACTATACAAGGAAGCCTTGCCAAGGCACCCAGCTCAAGCTGAACAGCTGTGCTTTTGTTGCCACAGATAGACGTGAGTGAACTCCTAGCAGATCACTCATGTTACCTATCAGTCAGTCACCTTCCATGAGTTTGAACAAAGGCACCTGGTCTTGTTGTTGTCACAGCATTGTTCCACTCTGTCAAACTGTGCTTTCCTGACTGCTTTCAGATCCAAGAGCTATGCACCAGGGCAATATGGAACCGTAGTGATGAGGATATTCTTTGCAAAAATTGCTTTCTTGATGCAAACAAATCTGTAATTCAAGCCATATGCAGTATCTGTCTTCCTCTTCCCAGAGGATCTAACTTTTAATTTTATTTTTCTACTGCAGCACATCACTTAAATGCAGAAATAAATTATTATTTCTAATCCCACACACTCTCCATAAAAGACACAGTATCACAAAGAGAAGTGTTCAGAACTTCAACAAGATCACATACCTTTTAAACCTTTTTTATCTTCAACATGTATGTTATGATTCAATTTTTAATTATGAACAACTTATTTTCCACAAGATCCCTGCTTAAATCAAACTCAGAAAGGACAGTAAATGCTTCCTGGTTGACTAGTCAATATTTTCCTTCCTATTCACCAGTCATTTTGTGACCTCAAATTTTATTTACTACGTGCTGTTCAGGCTCTGCCATGAAGAGAGAACTATTAATTCCCTTAAGAGATTTTTCTATAGCACTCATAATTCTGGAATCCAAGTACTTCACAAAAAAAATAACATAAAACAAAAAGACGATAATAACAAAACCAAAACCAAAACAAAACCAAAACAAAAACCAACCAAACAAAAAAAACAACAATGAAAAACCAACAAAAAAAATAGTAATGGCTACAAAATCTCATGAGATGAAAAAATATCTGTCCCATTTTACAGACCTGGTACTGAGGATGAAAAAATTAAGATGTGTGGGACTTCAGAGTAACCGAATTCAGAGAGATGTGCATATTTTCATAGACCACTGCCCACTGCCTCTCCATAAAGTCACTTTGAACAGCTTTATCTCCAGCCCTTGTAACGATGCTATTGTAACATGAAGATGAGATTTATTATTCCAACAGACTTTCTGTACAGCAAAATAATTGCACCGGATCATGTCTGATTCTTATGGTTATTTTCTCTGTAAGGTTTTGAGTAATTAGAGTCTGACCTTATGGTATAACTTCTCTCTGGAACCACTGGTTTATGATTCGCACCCTAAACTGTACCAGTCACCTGCCTCCAAAGACCCTGTAAGCAATAAAAGATCCATCCTGATGGCAAGTTTTTTACTGCATATTCTAGAAAAAAATCAGTTTTCAAAATTAAGAAGTACCTTGAGGAAGAAAATGGAACCAACTTTAGTTTGAGGTATTCACCCTTCTCTCTCAGCCCTCTGAAGAAAATGGTAATGAAAAATGGAAGATGAGTATAGCATTACAAGAGTTCAGAAGCAGCTAAGCATTACTGCTGAATGGCAGGCAGAATCCACACACCATGTATCAATCTCACGGAAGGATTCCTTTTATTCCCAAAAAGGAATAGCCAAAGGCAGCTCTATAATAAGATATTATTCCTCCCTGATTACTCCTAAATAATGTTGGAGAAGGAGTGAGTTACATCAAGACTTTTGCTGCCTCTGTGAATAGACAGAACTCAGAGATGGCACATGCTAACTAGATTCTTTCACCAGCTTCCTTCATTCTACAGATATTTTTTAGTTCTTCAGTTGCAGTAAGTATGTAGTTGCCTTACACCAAATTCATAGATTCCTTGTCTGTAAACAAGGTATCTCACTTCAATTATTTGGACACAATCAAGAGCTATCAGACTCAAACACCTTATTCAGGACAGGATAAGTCAACATCTAGAACTTCATATTCACTGACTACACAGCCTCATAACTAGGCTGCACACTCCAAGCTCTGAAGACAGAAAAAATGACTGTGTCAGTTTACTTTTATAGCATAAGAAATCAGACCATAGGCAAGTCTAAAATATGAGCATCTATATATCTAGGCAAAAAAGCCTAGCTAACATAGGCTGGCATATTCAACACTACAAAACAAAGCAGCCCTCTTCAATCCATCCAATTTCAGAAAAATAATGTACAATTCTCAGTGTAGTCTTCTCAAATCTTTAGAAGGAGATGCCCACTTTAAGAAACAGCATTCTTAAGAATTAACCTAGTCAGAAACAATTCATTTTCCCCATCTTTTAGGTTAAAAACCCTTTGCATCTGTTCATCAAGTCAGTCCTCTCTACTGTGCTTGAAATATTAGGATAGAAATGCCAATAACAGTAGCTAAATCCTCTAGCCACTGCAGCAACAGCAAATATAGGAGCCTGGACTAAGCAAAAGCCCATTAAAAAAAAACCAAAAAAACCAGGAAAACAGCACAGGTGTGGCAGTAGCAGAGCTAATGAGCAGCACATGCTTTCAGTTAAAACCCTTAATTTAATGCTTCTTCTAAGCCAGGAAAAAATCTCAGGAATGGAGATAACACATAATCGATGACCCTGTCAGCTAAGAAATCAAGACTGGAACTCAGTTTTATTGCTAGTGTATTGCTAGACCAGTACTTACTAAGTATTTTTTATTTATTCCATCAAGAAAAAGTGAAGTTTTTATATCATCTAGAAAGAAGTTTCAAGAGAAACAACAGGCTGAAGAAAAGGTTTGAATGGTTGCATACAGTCTTAGTGCTTTACTTTGTACTATGTATATATATATCCCGTAAACTTATTTTACCTAGAGGCTAAGAGCAGGATTAGTGTAATAGAGACTGAATAAAATTTGTCCTGTATATGCCCATTAACTGTCCTGTCTTGGATTTAACCTGTGTCATTACATTCCATGCCAAAATGATTAAAAGCTTATTCATGTGATCAGAAGAGGTTTGGTCTTGTTCCACTGCTGCACAGACAACTAAAGGTCCAGCAGATTTCTGCACTTTCACACTGCAGCTTCTGATTATGAAGGGAAAGCATGTGGGCAACCCACTGTGACGGGGAACTTTAAACAGCAATTAATAGGCAATTCCTTCCAGCTTCTTCGGTTCCGTTCTTAGAGATGGAGAAGAAAGGATAGAGCACAGATTCACGAAGAAACAGGAAAATGAGGAGACAAGACAGAAAAAAAGGTGACAAATAAAATGTGAGAGCCTTCCAAAACAGGAGGAGGCATCTACATATATGATATATCTGCATGTCTAAAGAATCTCTGCCCTTTCCTAAGGGCTTTGACAAGACAGAGTTTAAAACCTTTTCCTAAGGATGCCAGCATTGCTTCTACAAAGGAATGGGAGACTTTGGAAGACAACCTTTGCATGATAGCAGGAGCATTTTACACCTTGAAAGATCTTTATACCCTCCTACTCCTAGGTTCCCTCACTATTACCAAGGGGAAAGAACTGCAAAAGTGGTATTGCACCATTGCTTAGACAAAACCTATGCTGAGTTTAAAGAGGGGCCTCAGGGGAAGCTCTGCTGAGATACCCTTGGCTGGGGTCATCCAGTTTGGAAGCACAGACCTGCTCTGGCTCTGCAGGCATTTGTAGCCTCCTGCTGCCCAGCAATTAGGATGTCTTCCTAATTTAGGATTCTAATTTATGTAAGGGTGGCTACTTTCCAAGGTAAACAGGGACAAAATTAGCTTCTAGTGTCACAGAGGATCACAAATTAAAGAAATTAACACCCAAGTCATTACGAGCAACATGCTCAAATATTGACTGTCATGGTAGAAGAGGTCAAATTGCGGCTTGAATTAGTTTCTGGAATGTGGATTCTGCTCGGACGAGGTTATAGATGCAGTATACATGAAGGGATTATCTCTCTACCCCTGGTTGCTCAACACTGAGGAGATCCCATTACTTGTCATGATGCCTCTCTGACTGCATTAACTTTATTAGGAACTAGGCAGAGATATTAGCAGGTCTACAGTTTGCTTCATCAGAGAACCCATTCTTCCTTGCTTAAAGCAAGTATTTAAAGCCTACAAAAATTATGTACATTTCTAGGTCAGAGAAATGCAGATGACAAGCTGATGAGATGCTAATGCCTCATAACTATACATATGCTTTTAAAAAATATTTAGTAGATTTTAAAGGTCCTATGGAAGCAAAGGTTGCATTTCCATCAATACCCTGTTGACAAATATGTAGTTGTTCCTTGATTACTGTCCAAATTCTTTTTCTCTTTTGCTAATAATTTTATTAGAAATAGACTTGGGAGACTCCCCCAGGATTGTTTGTTCTGGTCCATAGAAATAAATTGCTTTTGTAAAATGGGGCAGAGAGACTCTGTCTCGCAGGTGTGGGAAATTATTTCTCTAGCTTTAATTTTTACATAAACATGTTTTTAGAAAGATGGATTGCTTTTTATGGGATAGCTTCAAAATATATTAAAAGTCATAAATCTTTGTCTGTAGAGATCATATTCAGGAGAGATAGATTCTAAATGAGTAGATTTTATTAATGCAGAGAAGTTGAAAACAGTCATTACAAAAGATCTTTTTGAAGTGACTGCAAATGAAATGTTTGTGCTAAACTTTTATTGTGACCCCCTTACCACACATCCAATCCTTATTCAGTCCCACTTACTAGAAATTGAAAGCTTTGCTTTATCCAAAATATTAAACTTTGCTGCAGAGTATTAGATTTTTGGTTTATCTCATCTGGATATTTGTCAGAATACTTAGTGCATTTGTTTCTCTAGCTAGACAAATAGATAATGACCAACAACTTTAGCTATCAGCCTGAAGATCAATGCTCTTAACAAGCCATCAGGTAAACAATGAAGCTCTGTAGACATTTGTTTTTGTTGTCTACCAGTGTAAGTGTGACTAGTGCATAAACCCTGCATAGAAGCAAATAATAAATATTGTGGCTATGGAATCTAATAAACAAAGACAGAGACAACTATAAGGCTTAGTAATTTCAGTCCCGTACACTTTTATTTGATTCTCCCAATGCTCACTTTACTCAGACCATTTTCTTCACCACAGTTTCTGGAGGGAATTATAAAATGTAGGAACATGCAATTCTGTTCTGTTTCAGCACCAGACCCACAATGAAGCTCATGGATACTGATGACCTCAAAATTATTTGCGTATGAGACGAAAGGTGTTCCTTGGTTTTCTGGCATAGTAGTATTCGGTATATGCACACAGAATTCCTTGATCATAAAAAATAAGCTATTGTTTCCTTGGTTAAAGATAAATCATAAGTCCTGCAAAAATTTATCTAAGCAGAATCTACCTGTGTTTCTCTGAGACTAGATGCAGAGGCCAACATAAGCTTCTATAGAGTAAAAGATTGCATGGAATTTTCTTGATTAAATAAAAATAAGTAACTTTGCTGACAACTACAGATAAAGGATATAAAATTTTTTCTTACTTCTAATAACTTCTCCAGTGTTTTCAAAACACTTCCTTCTTAAATAGCTTGTTTGTTCTATTTAGTGTGTCTACTAGGTTATCCAATTTTTTATTTTGTGTTTTTATTACTATTATTATTTATTATGTTGTGCTTTTAAAATGGCTATTTTTAATGCATTAATTGCATTTAAAGCAATATTATCAGTTAGCTGTGACAGGATGAACTACTCTATTTTTCCTAATTAATTATTATCTGTTATGTTCTGCAAATGTGTGCATTTCAGAATAAATTTTACTTTCCCCTCAGGGTATGTCAGTATTATCTTAGATTTAAGGTGTGATTTCAACATCAACTCTGCATCTGAAATAAATAAGAATTTTTGCTCTTACTACTACTACCACTACTAATACTACTAAAATTGCACAGGCCTTATTTTAACTTGTCAGAGCAGCACATTGAGACTTATCTGTATTTGTTCTGCCATGAACTGGTGTTACCTGCAATAACAGTCATCTAAAGGTTAAGGCGCTGCTGCCTAAACTTTTTCACCTTTACTCTCTGGATATCTCACATATAGTTAAGAATTAGAAAACTTAAACAGTAGTAGATTTTGTGAATGAGGACAAGTAAAGGCTGCAGTGGAGCTCTCAAACTTCAGCTGTAAACTAATGAACAGAAAATAGCCCTTGGTACAAAAATTGTAAGATTAACAGAGCACTGGCACCACCAGAAAGAAACTCCACTTGCTGAAGGGCCTGGAAGGCTGATCCTTTCTGCTTAAGAGAGATGCTATAGATGTTTGGACCCAAAAGCAGTCAGCAGTCAGATTGCATCTGTGACCAAGCAGTAGTACTCATGATCAACAGAGAAAGGAAGAGAGGTGGCTATCAGGGAAATAGGATGCAAGACCATCCTTTGCAGGGCAAAATGATTTTGAAATTACTTTAAGCCCACATCTGAAATTTTTCTATTTGTGACTTCTCCAAGTGGTTTTATGTAAAAAGCATATTTTCATGAAAATCAATAGAACCTCAAGAGTGAGTTAATCATAGCAAAACAGGAATTCTTTCCTTACAAATACTCCTGCCTCAAAAGACTGTTGTGGTTTGACACTGGTCCAAGGCCAGGCACCCACAAGAGTTGCTCGTTCACCCTCCCCTGCCCCAGCTGGTTAGAAGGGAGGAAAAGAAAAATTAACGAAGGCTTCATGAGTGAGATAAGGACCAGGAGAAAATACTTCAAGGGCAAAACAGGTTCAGCTTAAGGTTACAAAGTGATATTATTACTAACAGACTCAGAGGAGGATAATGAGAAGTAATATAAGCCCTTAAAAACACCTTTTTCGTCCCAGCCCCTCCCTCCTTCTCATGGACAGTGCAGGGAGACAGCGCATGGGGGTTTTTGGGTCAGTTCATCACTGAGATTTTCTTCCACTGCTCTGGGAGAGAAATCCTTCCCCTGTGAGGCTGTGGGGTCTCTCCCAAAGGAGACAGTTCTCTGTGAACTCCCCTGGCGTGGGCCCACTCTCAGAGCAGCAGCCAAAC